>CAIGRT010034043.1:0-20313 GCA_903798405.1 Fraxinus platypoda
ATTTTTGCAAATGTCAAAGTAAATATCTGATCCATGAACTTTTCCCATTCCCCTATGGAAACATTGTTAACACATCAAAATCTATAAATAAACTTTTCCCCTTCTTCTCACACAGAACAGATGAGTTGTATAGGACAGCCTTTTCCACATCAAAAAAACAGAAAACTAATTCAGTAATATATGAAACAAATTACATGTATGGGAAGCATTTGACAGGAGTCCCATGAATAGAGGGATTCACAATGAACAAGCAAAAATTGTGATTTCTATTCCGTGAAAAAATAGCCTCGTTGAGAGATTTATCGTCTTCATGTGAAACTGGCAATACTTTTGAATTCTACCTAACTTGATTGTATAACTAATAAGGCAGTCCACTGTCGAGGATATTCCAGTTATACATTAAACCGGAATAGCATCACATCCCCTTCTCGTACGACATAATCTTTTCCCTCCGATCTCAACTGCACGCAAGTTAAATCATGTGAATCGCTTCATTGTAGTTATCAGAAAGCAAAACAACAGAACACTTCACAAAGAATAAGAAAAGAGTGTCTACGAGGGTAAAGAATACTTTTCATGTGAATACAAGCATATCCAGACCTTTGCTCCTAGCATTTTCCCTAGAACATCTTCATTTAATCTAGAACAGAAAAAATCTAGGCTTATAAAGTAGGTGGTCCTGGTAAAGTTTGCGGTGAACAAACATAATATGAACAATAAAAATGGGAAGGTAGATCGGGTGAGTGACAAAACTATTAACAAGATGAGAAAAATTAAAGAAACAAACACACATAGTATGTTGAAATCTCCAAAATACTTCCCTATCAGTCAGGAGGGGAGTATGGTGGATGCCTAAACAAAGTAATAGCTTAAGAGATTCAAAGATTACAAGATACTCGAGAAAAAAAATTAATATTGCTGATTCGTTGTAGTAGAAAATGGGGGTTGGCTAACAAACCTAGTGCAGACACTCAATGCCAAGAGATCAATAATGAAAACAAGAAACCAACTTACAAGTCCCTTCTCCCTCGCAGCGGCAAATGAACGAGCAGCAACAAAATCATCATAAGCAACCTGACAAAACATGTGGATTGAAACATGTCCATTATAGCCGTAAAGTTTTCAGGAAAATTATTACAAGTACAGAAACATGCAGAAACTAGAGAGAGAGATTAGAATGAAAGACATTCTTTCCAGATAATTCCAATGGAAGTGCTCAGAAGTGAATAAACCTCTTCAATCTTGTTTGGGAAAAAACAGAAAACAAAGAAAAAAAATTCCATTTGCTTTATATTTGAAAATTTGAATGGCTAAATTTCAAAAGTATCACTTCTTGGACAAAAATAACGAGAATCCACTGTCTTGTAACGTCAATGCATGCACATTTTCAATGAAAATGATTATTTCTTTCAGGATGTCACTTATTCTGACGGGGTGAAAAGTGTGAACGTCTATATTTGTTGAAACTGCGTCAAAGGAGTTTAATCAACTGTCTAATTGTTAAAGCTAGCTCCTTCACAAAACTCAATAACTAGAAAATTGTTGAGAGATATTCAGTATTTTTAACAGTAATGCGCACCGTCTCTGCTCGAATGAATCCCCTCTCAAAATCAGAGTGTATAACCCCTGCCGCTTGAGGTGCAGTCATTCCTACAGACATAAAAGATGAGTATTTTGGTTAATATGCTTAAATGAAGTAGTATAGTATGTAACTTATCTGATTGTCGTATAATCCCAAAACTACAAAATAAAAGTGATAGAGCAGTACACAAGATCTGCCTGACCAAAATAAAATGCTCTCGTATGCAAATTTAGAGTGAGTCTAGCTACAGTATCCACAAAGACAATCCACAAAGTCTGAAATATAGCAAACTTCAAGCATAATGGTGCTTACCTGCCTGTATGGTCCAGGCTTTTGTTTCCTAGAAGAAGAATGAATAGAAAAGTTAATTAACTAAATGAGAGTAACTCGTAACATTCATCACTCAGAAAACAGTTCAGCATTTAGTTCACCTTCTCTCCAGAAGTAAAATATGTTCTCAGTCCCAGAAGCCCATATGTTTCCCTAATAAGATTTCCCAGTCCACTTTCATCGACACCAAGAGACTTCAAATATTCTATCCTTTCTTCTGATGGAAGTTCAGTCAGTTCTGCTTCAACCTGCAGCAAACAGATTCCAAGTATAGTTGAACCGCTATAAATAACCAAAAGGATGTGAACAACAGATAAATGTGCTGAGAAAAGTGAATGGAACCTCCAAACTCTACGAAAAATAACTTGAGTGCTTGTGCTTTGAATGTAATGTGACAATATTTATGCCACAAGGTAATAGCAGACCTGTGCTGAGACAGTTACTAGTCCAGATTGTAACTCAGAAGCAAGGTTCATGACTTCTTTGACATGAGAATTGCTTTCAGGCTCAGCTAGATCAGATTCTGCCACATTTGCTACATATATGACAGGTTTCATTGTAAGTAAACAAAGATGCTTTACAGCATCCTTCTGAAAATCAGTCAAAGATACAGATCGTGCTGGTTTTCCATCCATCAGTGCCTGTAGGATATTTTCCAGTGCAGACTTCTCCGCTTCTTCCTGTAATCAAGCATATTCCAAAATAAATTCCCAGAATTAATCCTTGCTTCTTTTTTTTTTTCCGTTAAAAACTAATAAATGATGAACAGAATGAAAACTGTAGGAGGAGCAAGATTAGTTCCACCTTCATTTTGGATTGTGAATCTTTAGCTTTGCCTTTCTTCAGTTTCTCCAGTCTCTTCTCAACCTGCATTCTTGAAGAGGCCACAACTTAGTCCAATCAGTTCATCTTGTCTTATAGCCTACAGCCAAGATAGGCTTGTAGAAAAAAGAAAGAAAAATAGATAAAGCAGGGAGAGGAAATGGCAAGTCTTCAGAAAGTTATGGTCACGATTCTACACGATGTATCATTTGGTCTCTATCATTTGATAATTCCAGATGACCCAGTAAGGCAATTCAAAGGGCAAAATTCTGAATTCAGTTACGTTCTTGACTCTTGAGGAACTTACTGTTTCTTGAGTATTTTCCATCATTTTATCTTATTGTTCGTTCATACATGTGACTAGGGATGTCAATGGGCCAAACCGTGCCAGCTCGACCTGTGACACTCAGGCTCTGTTCGGCCTCGGGCCCCATCAATTGCTGAGCCAGGATATGACCCTTGAAATGGCCCTCTTTCAAAAGGTTCCAGCCCTTAGGCCATATTAATAAAGGGTTGAACCAGACCAGCTGCCAGACCTATATAATTTTTTTATTTCAAAATCAATTTTTTCGAAAATAATAATTTCATGTTATACATAAAATATATGATAACATATTATAGCCCCTGGTTAAGCCTCATTATGTAAAAACTCATTTTTTCTCAAGCTCATTTTAAACCGCACATTCTTCCAATAAAATAATTTACACGTAAACACGAAACTTTTTCCCACTTTCTAACCACAATCTCCAAAAAAATCACTATTACAAAACCCATTTTTTGTGAAAAATGGGGATCAAACTGCATTATAAATATGGGGCCTGGTCCAAGTCCGAAATGGGCTTTTACGAGCTGGCCTGATAGGAAACCCAGGCCCTTTGACACTCCTACAGGTGATGGCTATATTCAGAAGTGAAAGAGCTTGCACATTCTTTCATAAACTTGACGGCTCGCTATCCATTTGTTTTGCATCATCTGATGCCCTAGTGTAGCAGTGGAATTTGAATGAAGAGCTAAAACTAGTAGTTATAATTGATTTCTAGTAGAACTTTCCTACATCATGTGCAGTCTCGAGTTATTTGGTTTCCTGATAAGAAAGCAATTCTGAACGCATGTTAAAATCAATCCAAGTATTTAGGTATTGGTGTGTTATTCACGGGAAGAAGAGAATGACTAAGTTAAGAGTATAAGAGAAGGATCCTGAAATGTCTGGTTGGTATAAAACAGTATTAGGGCACTACATATGTTCTGTTGTTTCAAAAGAGAACGGTCAAAATGATAGAGTGTTAGTCAGAATCTATGTTTTCCACATAATCCGTGTTTTACCAATAGCTTTTTTCAACTCTCCAATCCCTGAAAATGATTTTAACCTGCAAATTCATTTTACAAGGCTAATGGAGTTAGAATTGGAACAAATCGAGAAATATACTTCAAACCTCTGGTAACTGACTCAGGACTCGTGGAATTTCAGATTTTACAAATTTGAATTGTAAGATTTGTCTATCTATTTTTATGTAATCTGGAATATTTCTACACTTAAAAGAAATACCCTTTCAAGAAGGTTGGGAGTTGAAAAAAAATATACTGTTACAATAAGTCATGCCCTAGTTTCCTGTATTCATTGAATTTGTGCTCAAACACAACATTGCTTCTGAAAATAATGTCAGTTGAGATGTTAGAGTCATGCTTGTTATAACTATAGTCACATGTAAAGAGATATCTATATATTTTTTTTTTTGATAGGTAATCACGTAAGAGATATCTATATTTTTAAAAGTACATATATGAATAACCCTACTTTCATGAGGACTGCCAATAGCCAACCTATCACGTCTTGAGGGAATGGCAATTGCAGTATAGCAACTTGATAACGTACCTGATCTAAATCTGAGAAGACTAACTCCAAATTGATAACATCGATGTCAGATTTTGGATCAACTTTTCCGTTCACGTGAACAATATCATTATCTTCAAAACAGCGCACAACCTGAAGAAGATAATGATAAGTGTAGGAATAGAATGTGAATAATTCCTAAAGAAATTTTACGGAAAATATAAGAACAATTTTTCTGAGCAATTTTCCAATTGCTCAAAATTTGTGCCAAACCCCACATACATTAGTTGTAGTCTTAATAGTAATACAAACTCTAATCATCTTCTTCATTTGCTTTCCTTGGAGTAATTTTATTAAGCAAAAGAAAATAAAGAGAAAGAGGACAACTCGTCTAGATAGCCAATTAAGAGAATCAAGTGGGATTCTTGAGTTGGAATAAAGAAAACCAGCATGTCTAGGCAACTGCTTGTCCAAGAATGCAGCTATGAATTTGAAACTGGAGTGCAACACAAAGTTTGAACAGTGAAGTCAAAAGACAGCTCCGTGGAAAGACAATATTTAGGGCGTGTCCGGTAGAGATTAAAATTGAAAAACTAGCCGTTATTGTTGACTTTTATTAGACGAGTTGGACCCAATAACGGCTATATTTTCAATTTTAATTGGATTTTAAGCACGACCGAACACGCACTAAACGTTTAAGATTCTTGTTTTTTTTGTTAATGTTACAGTCTACCCTGCATGTTTCTTCACCATCATGAAGACACTGAGGTTCATGTGTTGTTGCAGCAGCTAAATTAGGATCTATTGAGACGAGATAGATTTGTAATGACTAAATACAAAGCCAGTTTCATTTATAGTTTTCCCGATGCCCCAACACATTCCATTCCACCTCTTAGTAGGAAGTCCACAAATAAAGGTAACAGAGAAAACAATGAAAGGAAATGCCTCTGCATTTTGCAGCTCTTAATAGTTCTTGATAAATCCAACAAATTTAGATACAAAACCTAATAAGATTAAGATGGGCAGTACCTGAAGTATGGAGTCTACTTCTCGAATGTGGGATAAGAATTTATTACCCAAACCCTGAAATCAGATACTTTGGATGCATAAGATAACTTATTCTTCAATCAAATACTAAACCAAATCAACAGCTAAAAGCAACAAATCAAAGGAAAATGCAGAAGATATTTGATTAGCAGGACAAAGTTCAGCCAAGAAGACATGTGAAACCAATTCACCTCCCCTTGATTAGCTCCTTTTACAAGCCCTGCAATATCAACAAACTCTATGGATGCTGGGACTGCTCGTTGTGATTTACTGAGCTCAGAAAGTACGTGCAGACGCAGATCAGGAACAGATACAATTCCTACATTTGGTTCTATTGTACAGAAAGGAAAATTTGCAGCTTGAGCTTTTCCATTCTCAACCTGTAAGAGAAATACAGTCAGATCTGAAGAAAATATAAAAGCTTGAGAGAATATAACCGTTCTTGCAGGTAAGAGTAAAAAGCATCCAACGAAAAACTTTTGCTTAATTTGAGAGGAATTCTGTAATAGCAGCATACATAATACATTCGACAATTGCCAACAAATATGCTGCACCTAAAAAGAGAAAATAGTTCAGGAACATTGCTGCAGTTACTTCTTATTTCCTAATAAACAAAATTCTCATTATCCTACAAATACTTGTACAGACAAACAACATAATTTAATTCAACTAAAAAGAAAAAAGTAAGTATTTTAGAGAATTGAAACTTTATATACTAAATATCTCAGTACAATAAAAATACACTTCCAGCTAAAAGTTACTCCTACATGAACAAACACGAAAAGGAAAGGAAAAAAAACCTATAGTTAATTCAATTGATCGAGAATCAGAAAAGAGACATACGACGGCATTAAATAGAGTGGATTTTCCGACATTGGGGAGGCCGACGATGCCGGCTTTCAAGCTCATGCTTATCTTCGCTGCCGAAAATCGCCTGTTCATGAAAAGCATCGAATGCGAAGAATTTGAAAGATTTGGCCATTGGAACCGGAGTGAAGGCTTCAGTGGTAGTGATGAAATTGAAGGAATAAGATTTGAGCATATTATTCTCGCCATTAATGGAGAGAAATGCGGCTGAGAGTGAAGAATTTGATTATAATGTGGTGGCTCCTAATCTTTGCGGCGGCAATCTGATAGATATATTAATTGGCATTCTTCAAAAAATAATTTTTATTTTACACGCGTTAAAATTTTCATCCACGTTCTTCTATTCGAGTAATGTTATTCATCCATATTGGAGTTACAAACACAGTCTAGATAGCATTAATGTGACATTAAATAATAGATAAAATTAAATAAATCATTTAATTTCACTTTTTATTTAATCTATCATTTAAAGCCACCTAAACTGTGTTTGTAACTCCAATGGGGATGAATAACATTACTCTTTCCAATCATACATTTTTCAATAAAATAATATTTTCCATCACATAAATAAATTTTCATTATTTTTCAACCACAAATTCTACATCAATCTACTATTCCAAAATAATGCGATTCAAACACACCCTTATATTTAAATCCAAAATTAATCTTTAGCACCTTTTTAACAATCTTCATTTGAATTTTTTTTTCCAAGTACTCATTTTTAATCATATATTTACGCAATAAAATATTTTACAAATAAATTTAAAATTTTGTCATACTATCAAAACATAGATTTTTTAAAGTAATGGCCACCAAACATGGGCTTACTCGCTAAAATTAATATTCTGGAAAAAAAATTTCCCATGATTTTGTTAATTGTTTAGAATTGATGGATTATGGAGATTCAACAACTAGAAGAAAATCGGTTCTTTGGGTCCTTCCTTCTCTCAAACGAGAGGGAGGGAGATAAGCAGTCGACGAGCACCATCCTTATTGGTCCATATCGGGTATATATGGTTATCAACTTCAAATAAACAATATGACTTCCCTCCACGGTATGGTTTTAGCCAATTTGACTCGTGGGCAAAAGAGCCGAACCGAGCAATTTCTTGGATACAAGGCCTAGATGGAAAAAAATATGCCACCTCTATTCTATTTTCTTTTTTATTGTTGTTATTGTTTAATATTATATTATATTTAATTTAAATTAAATGAATAATAGTCTTTTTGATAAAAAGCCGGCTTTTCACCAAAACCTGTATTTGAGGATGGTCGTGCCAAGTAGGGGTGAAGATGATTCCATTTGGTTTCGGTTCTAGAAAATCAGACCACGAACCAATGATTTTTTTTTATAATGGAATAAAATGGGTTTTTTTCATAAATCTAAGGACGGTGGTGGCTAAACGCGACGGTAGACGGTAGGCAATAGTTGTAGGTCTCTATACGAGAGTCGATATATAAATTGAAAATGAGAGAAAATGAGAAATGAATTAGAGTTAGGCCTCAAAAATGAATTGGGGTCTCCAATATTCACATTGAGAAATGAGAAATGGAATGTACACGACATTTTGTCATGATTTTCAATTGAATTGTGAATTTTTTTTGTTTAGATTGTGATTCACTAATTTGTAATAATAATAATGATAATGATAATAATAATGACAACAACTTAAATATTGAATTTGATTTTTGGTTTTAGAACTAGAGTCGAACAAAAACCATAACCAAGTGGTTCTCATTTCTATGAATTAGAACCATTAATTTTTTTTTATAGAACCGAACTGAATCGCTCGATTTGATTTGATTTTGGTTTAGTTTGGTCATTTTGTCCACCCCTGATGCCAAAGAATGAATGTTAGGTTCTTGTTTTGCACTCGTGCATTAAATTGGGGACTATTTGTGCAAATTAGCCTATTTTTTCCGGTGTTTAAATGATAACTGTGGGACCCTTCCTTTCACAGTATATAAATCTTTCCGTCCAGCTTTTTAGTTTGCCTCTGTCCACAGGAAGAAGGCATACCCCTTCCCACTCTCCCTACCACCTTAATCAAGAAGCCCCAGTGCCATTCATATATTACACTGACGCAACTACCACTCATCTCTCTCTAGAAATAAAAGTTTGTAGATTCGAATTTAGGAATAGAGGGTTTTGCAATTTTCTGCACCCAATTTAAATGTACAGATCTTTGAAACCCTAAATTTTTTTTTGTTATTAATTGATTAGTCTCTTTTCAGTTGTAGTTAGCTCTTTCAATTTCATTTCTTATTCAGGTTTTTGTAATTTTAGGTCTTCTTTCCAAATTTCAGAGATTTATAAAAATCTGAAATTTTGATATCTGGTTTTATTTTTTTAAATATCCTGATTGAAATAATTGGTTCTTGAATCCTTGTTGTATTGAGAGTGGAGACGTCTCTGGTTTAAAGTATTTTTCGAGCAGAAGGTTCTCAAATGGATAGATTTGGAGATGAGGGCAATAATGAAGAGTCCGCCAATCTTCAGGATCGTAAACCATTTGGTGCAAATCCAACAGGTTTGTTATATCGTGTGAGATTATCTTTTATGCTTGAGCTCACTCTTGATGGATTTGCTTCTTGTCAATTCTCAGCTTGTTGACTTCATTTTCTAATGGTTTCCTTTAGCTCTGCTTATTCTGTTTACTGGGAAAAAGGTCTGCAAATATCCTTAGTCGATCCATTTGGGTTTTCTAGAAATAAATTAATTACATAACAGTCAGCTCCTCATTATTATTGATATCTAATGTGTTTTAAGTTTTATTTTTATTTATTCTTGTCATTGGCTGCGGTAATTGTTCTGTGTGACTTTATTGTGAGCAGCTGAGTATGTTATGCTTTTCCCGGAAGGAATCTTTTTCCATCTTAATCAACATGATGTCTCAGCTTTGTATATCTTGTATTTCGATCTAGTGCTTGTTTTGTAGGCCTTAAAATTATTTACTTGAGGCAGTTAAAATAAATAGATTACTTTGTTGGTCAAAGCTGGAATATATTTTGAAAGTAATACAATATTTTGGAAGTAATCCCTACTTCACTGTCCAAATTATTAACTTTTTTAATCTACAAGAAAGAACATAAGAACCCATATAAACATGTTTGGATATTAAAATTTACTTAAAACAAACTTTTAAGTTACTTTGAGCTTAGCCAACGATGCTGCTAGTCCCAACTTATAAGTTAATTTTGGCTTCCAAATTGGTACGTATAATTATTGTCTAAGTTGTTTACAATATAATTCTTATTTTAATCATGGGGATATGTTCTTTATTTCCCAACAATTTGGAAATTATGGCAAAATATAAGACAGCTTCACTTTCCAAATTGAGTTCAAGAAATTAAGTGTTGATTTTATAATGATACATATCATGAGATTATGCACAATTCCTTTCTGTGCATGAATTATTACTACATTGCTTAACGATTTGGCGAAATGATTTTAAAAGTTCCCCATTTTTAACTCAAAATCACTTGGTGGAGCAGAAGAAGCTGTATTTGATGCATCACAATATGAATTTTTCGGTAACGATCTAGTTGAGAAAGTTGATCTTGGGGGATTAGAAGATGAAGAGGATGATCTCCCTGCAGTTGCATTTGATGAAGAAGGGTTTCAACTTGGCAGAGATGAGGTTGCTTTTTAAGCTTTTAAAGCTCCATGGTTTTCTTTTGCAAGTATTTTATTGCTAAGATTGTGTCGTTTTTGTGTTTTATTTTCAGGGTGAAGCCATGGGATCTTTATCTGAAATTGATGATCTGGACAACACATTTTCAAGGGTCGGTGTGCACTTATACTAAAAATTGTTGGCATACTTCCATTGATTAAAATCAGTTTTGAATCTCAAATTGTGGTCTTCGACATTTATCTAGTCGTTGCCTTCTTGTGTTCATTTCTCTCTCTTGGTGGGGCATTATACAGATGACTATATAGGAATCTTATCCTTATTTTGGTACGATAAGATTTGTTTTATACTTCGATGAATATTATAAAATAAATAAAGAGATTCATTTTTGTATATATATATTTGAAATTCTGCATGGACTTGATAATATATGTTATGGTCTCGTTGTAAAAGAGGATAGAACTTCTGCACTCAATAACAGTTCTTTTACAGTTCTACACTTGATAATATTATCTCCATACCGAAGAGAAAGTGGGCACAAGAATTCGCAGAAAACCTAGATACTCTTTTTATCCATGCATTGACTTGCTACCATCCTGTTTATCTCATGATCATTCCTCTTCTTGATCTTTTAACATCTCAAGTATTGTCAAAAAAAAAAATTTAATTTTCTAAAAATCAATCTTTCTGGATCCGTTGTTTAATAATTTTGATTTGATGTGATTTCCTAGAACGGTTGTACTCATGCTACTGTACAAAGAACTTATTCTTGTTTACTTGTAACATGTAATATATTTTCTCCATCCAATCAAAGACTTCCATAACATAGAGAATCAAGCTCCGAAAATGAGACTGGTGACAATGCTCCCTGCTTTGTCCTGTGGTTCCTGAAGGATCTTTTCCTTTGCATGCTTATGTTTTGTGGAATAGTATATATGTTTGGGCGCTTGTAATTAAGAGAGAATCATTTTAAAGTATTTGTTGAATTTGCATCACTTGTTATCTGACGTTTCGTCACGTTGAAATTCCAAACTATGTCTCACTTTGATCTACTTGAGATCTGGATTGAGTAAACATCTTACAATTTTGTTGAACTTGTAGCCTTTTTTCCTATTATAAACATACCAATGTTTTGACTTCCCTGCAGAAGTCTACCCTTTTATATTTGTTACTGAATAATACCAAATTGATTTTCAATTGGTAATAATTTTGTGTGTCCGTGGCATTAAACTCGCTGCTATTTTTCTAATATTTGCCATAATTAGTTACACTTTCGGATAGATTTACTTGTGGTATAATTACTTAGTTCTATTATTGCCTATCTAATGGATGGGCAAATATCTCTTCTTTTGTATATACAGTTAAACAAAGTTGTCTGTGGGCCAGGAATTGCAGGAGTTGTTGGTGGTCGGGGGTCCAGAGAAAGTGAGTTGGATCATACTTTCCATGCTCTTCAAGATTAATTTGTTCATTTAGTTGTGCACGCTCTTTGAGACTATTAGGTTATGTTGACTGCATATGTCAATGATACATTGACCTTAATCCTTATGCATCATGCAGTTTCTCTAATATTGTAGTTTTGTGGCGGACACTATTATTTCTTGACAGCTGCAGCATGTCTGATCTCAAATGAAGCCTTGTAATATAGCTCATCTCCGCTTGTTCAGATTGGGTTCTACTCTGTATTTAACTGCATACAAGCCAAACTCGCATGAACTCATCTAAAGTTGACTTTGCTAGGCTCCATGACTGTTTCTTTTGTTTTTCTAATTCCACACTGCTTGTGTTCGCACTTACATACAAAATTCACATTAGTATTAATTTGTATGTCTATATTTATAATATGAATTTTATCTTCTAACTTATCGGCTGAGATTTTTAACGTTGAATTACCACAGTCCAATTTCAAGGGATATCTTGATATAATTATGAAAACTTGTTATGTGTCAAAGCTATAATTATGTCACAGCTTCCTAAACTAAAATTAACCTCAGCAGCGCATGCCTGGTGTGCTTCTTAATGAGGAGCATCTCCCTTGGGAAATCTCAGGCTGTATGTTATTTAATTATATTCCTTTAGTTATCTTTGTGAGCAAATGAGACATGAAACTTTGGTTGCTTCCTTATTTCCTTTTTGTCAAATTTCGTCTCACACGCATTAATATTCTTTGGGTGAATTTCTGCAGTTGCATTTCTCATGGTTGATGAAATTCTCTGTACAGTTTGTATGAATGTGCGAGACACTATAAATCTACATTACACGATATAGTTGCCTTTTGGCCAGCTCATCTTTTCTCCGAAGTGCTACGCTATGTTAGTTTAGTTATAACATATTGCAAAATTTTCAACTGTGTTCTAATATAGTCCGTGCCATCTTTTAATGCAAGTGAATTCAATGAAACAAATTTGGAAAAGTTCATATTTGGTGGAGAAAAGTCAAACTTTAGCATCTGACATATGAATCAAGAGTAGATATTTGGTTTAGTTTGTCTATCAAGATTGTTAATTTTTCCTCATGTTATCAAGTTTCAGGTTCATCTGCTACTGAATGGGCACAAGAGCCCGGTTTTCCCATTTGGTTTGATCACCATGCTTTTGATGCTGCAAGCACTGAGGAAAGCAAAAGATGGTCATCACAGCCATATTCTTCCTCTAACCGCTTCATGGAATCCAAATCTTTGTACAGAACATCTTCACACCCTGAACCACAGCATCAGCCCCCGTATCAGCATCAACAGCAACACCTACGACATCACTCTTCTATTGAAGCGAATCTTGTTCCTAAGATGCCATTCACTTCATATCCTCCCACAGATGGCAGATCACAGCAGGCTTCAGGAAGTAGTCAATCTAGCCACCCGAATCTTGCATATCGCCCAGGAGGGCACCAAATGGCAGCTGCTTCTCCCAATATTTCTTCTTTCTCTAATCCTCAGCTTCATATGAATGCCTTTCCTCATGGGTCACTGTATGGAGGAAATATGCCTCAGGTAACTCATGGCCTGCCAGTTAATAGTCGACTCCAGAACCTGTGGGGGAACCAACCTAGTTTATATCCTGTAGAGCATCCTGGCCTTCCAAACAATATTTTGCAGCAACAGCAGCTACCCCATCAAAATGGTTTAATGCCTCCACAGCTGCACTCCCAGCCACACAGAGTTCAGCATCCGTTTCAGCCATCCTTTGGCCATCTATCGGGGCTGCAGCCTCAACTTCACAATCCTCACATTTCTGCATCAACACCTTTGATAAATAACTCTGAGATGCTTGGATTAGCTGATTTGAGAGATGCAAGGGCTATTTCAATGCTGAGAAGTAGACAGGGTATGCGATATTCTCAACATGGTTTCGAATCTGGTAACCAAAAGAGTGATAGCAAGTGGCCAAAGTTCAATTCCAAGTACATGACAGCCGATGAAATTGAAAACATTGTGAGAATGCAGCTTGCTGTTACTCATTGCAATGATCCTTATATTGATGATTATTACCATCAAGCTTGTCTGGCCAAAAAATCTTCTGGTGCAAAGTTGAAACACCATTTCTGCCCAACTAATCTGCGTGATAATTTTTCTAGGGCTCGTTCTAACAATGAGCCACATGCTTTTCTCCAGATTGATGCTCTTGGGAGGCTTTCCTTCTCTTCAATTCGCAGGCCCCGTCCACTTCTTGAAGTTGATTCCCCAAATTTACCCGGTAGTGGTAATGCTGAATTGTTTGAGAAGCCTTTGGAACAGGAGCCAATGCTTGCGGCTAGAGTGACCATTGAGGATGGCATTTGCCTCCTCCTTGCTGTTGATGATATTGATAGATTCCTACAATTTAATCAGCTCCAAGATGGTGGGGCCCAGTTAAGGCAAAGGAGGCACATCCTGTTAGAAGGTTTGGCATCATCACTTCAGCTTATTGATCCTCTCGGGAAAAATGGCCACACGGTGGATTTGGCTCCTGAAGATGATCTTGACTTCTTAAGGTTAGTTTCTCTTCCTAAGGGCCGGAAGTTCCTATCAAGGTATCTTCAACTTCTTTCTCCAGGTGATGAACTCACTCGAGTAGTTTGCATGGCCATTTTTCGTCATTTGAGATTCTTGTTTGGTGGCCTTCATGATGATCCTAGAGCTTCTGAACCAATGATCAACCTTGCAAGAGTACTGTCATCTTGTGTCCACAGTATGGAGCTTAGAGCTCTTGCTTCCTGCCTTGCATCCGTGGTTTGTTCAGCTGAGCATCCTCCTCTGCGCCCCATTGGAAGCCCCAATAGAGATGGGGCATCTGTCGTTCTCAAATCTGTTCTAGAGAGGGCAACTGAGCTCCTGACAAACCCTCATGCTGCTACCAACTGCAGCATTTCTAACAGAGAATTTTGGCAGGCCTCTTTTGATGCATTCTTTGGTCTCCTCACAAAATACTGCTTTAATAAATATGATTCTGTTATGCAATCCTTCCTCGCCCAAGCCTCACCGGACACAGCTACTCTTGGGTCTGATGCAACCAGAGCCATCAGTAGAGAGATGCCGGTTGAGCTCTTACGAGCAAGTCTTCCTCATACAAGTGAGCCTCAGAAAAAACTGTTACTGGAATTCGCACAGCGGTCCATGCCTGTGTTGGGTCTTGGGGGTCAGGGCGGAGGTAGTGGTGGCTCTTGATAATATCGTGGTGCCCATTCCTCTGTGAAATGAAGTAAATTTCAGAATACTCTGTAGACAAAGATATGGTTTTGACATATCAGTTGGTTTCAGCTTTTCTTTTTACATCTTTTCAAGATAAAGGTACATCAGTCCTGGCACGATGGTGGAGTTTTTAAGCAGGCCATCGACGAAATGTGTTTTCAGTATTTTAACTTCGGAGCTTATTTTGATGCTCTGCTATGCATCCCTGTTAGTAAATGGGGATTTAGAGGTTAGAAATGTACAGTTGCAGATAGTCTTTGCCCATGTTGCCAAGCTTTTAGGTTTCAAGGTTGTGGGAAAGGTGTTTGTTACTATAATGCATATGATAAGCTTCATTATTTATATTTTGCCATACTCATGTATTCCTGTTCCACTGGACTAATTGAGTCATAATGTCATTTCTGTTTGATTTCGAAAGCAATAAAATCTTATTATAGCCACTCCACAAGAACATTGACACAAGGTGGTTAAAATTGCGATTTGCATCGTTCTATCTTAGGATTATGTGGTCCTAAAAGAATAAAATGAGTGATATCATGTGCTCAATCGTGAAGTTTTATGATCTCAAGATATCGATCAAATGGTTTTATGATCTCAAGATAATAAAACAATCACATATTGTGAAAGATAGCAACCTTATAAAATCATAATGGATTGCTTAGAGATCATAGGTTAGGATAGTAATGGGATCACATTGAAAAATTAATAGGATAACTATAACATCCCGAAATTTTCTAGCAAATATTTTAATATTTTAGAAAGTAATTAAAAAAAAAATTATGGACTTAATTGAATTAATAGTATAAATGTTATAAGAATTGTTTTAAAAAAAAAAATAGAGTAATTGCATATTTACCCAATGATCAAAAATGCAATTTTATAAGAAAATCAGATATTTGCATAATTACCCTAAGGGTTAAAATACAATTTAAGAAATTGCACACTAAACCCTTCTCATCCCCTATAAATAGGGGATGATTGTGGAACTTGAAACACGTTCCGTCTTCCTTCCTTTTGAGGTAAGTTTTTAGCTTTCCTTCTTTATGTAATTTAATTAATTAGTTAATTATTTATTTATTTAAGTAATAATTTAGTTAATTAATTATTTGTTTTAAGTACTTAATTGATTTATGAGTAGGAATGGAAATTCTTGTTTTAGGGTCTTTAACACGGGAGGAAATATAAAATTAGAGTTAAGTTTAATCAATAAAATCAAGGATGAGTAATAATTTAGTTAATTAATTATTTGTTTTAAGTACTTAACTAATTTATGAGTAGGAATTAAAATTCTTGTTCTAGGGTACTTTAATAATTGAAGGAAGATAAAATTAGAGTTAAATTTAATTAATTAAATCAAGGATGGTGAATTATAATTTTTCTATTTCAAAATCTTAACTCTAAAAGTTTTAAAAATCTATAAGTTATTTCAAGAAATAATGAGTTTAGTTTACTTAACTTGTATTATCAAAGATTGTGTGAAAGAAATTTGGGGATAAGATGGTAAAAAGATGAAATGAAGAAAAATGGTTTGAAGTAGGGATAGAAAATGATTTAGTATAATAGTTGTTAATATTATCATGATATTGGTTATAGAAATTGGGCCACTAATATATGTATATATATGGACATGGTTAATTAGAGAGAAAACATTTAGTATTTGAGGCTTAAACATAAATTACTTTGATTTAGTTATATGATAAGATGAGAAGTAAATGTTATAATGCATAGGAGGTATGTTGAAAATTTAATAAAGGATAATACGGATTGGATAAGAAATTGATTAATAGGTATGGGTATGGGTATGAGTATGGGTATATATATATATATATATACACACACACACACACACTTGTGTGTTAAATGAAATGAAAAATGGATCAAACATGAAATGGAAAATAATATGGTAGTGAATTGGCTAGCTTAATTTATATATGTATTAGTTTTATTTTAGAAATTATGGAATTTCATTATTATTATTATTATTATTTATTGGTAGTAACTTAGTGTCATTATTAGTATTATTACAAGGAGTATTCTACTAAGTAAATTATATTATCTTATAGGTTTAGTTTAGATTTGATAACTGAGAAATAATATGATAAGCTATGATTGATGTATAGATTATTTTATTAATGCAGATATTGATCAAGAAAGTCGCGAAAAAGGTAAATATTAATGTTTTTCAACTACAGTACAAAATATATTAATATGTGAAGTTATGTGTTTATATGTGTTTGTTTTCTTTACGTGACATGGTGGTGTGACAATTATGCATTGAGTTTATTTGGAAAACGTATCGATAATACGTTTTCAAGGTCATGCATACTTATGTTGTCATTCTCATGGGGTGTGTGGTTGAAAATTTTAAATGTGAATCTCATTATAGGTATACCGTACTATTGTGTCCGAATAAATAAACTACTTTGAGGCTCCTAACGGTCATTAATGGTAGCCAAGGATAGGGTATTGGAGTAATTTAGAGTTCGGCACTTGTATACAAGCAGTGTCAGGAGGTCCCTTGATGGCCTTGGGACCGCAGATAGGCACGGAGAGCACTGCATACTTAGGTCAGGCCTTGATTTATATATATTATATTCTGATAGGCATCATGAGTCTCGGTGGGTAATGACGAATGCATTGGCATTGATTTACGCACAAGTGAAGGCCATGTTATTTTAAGCTCACACGGTACACTATAATAAGGATTCGGGCTCAAGTATGTTTGATTGACATCATTGCACCATCATATTTACTGAACTTTATTGTTCATGCTTTATATTTTGTACTGTAGATGGCTCCCCGAGACACTGAAGTCATCCGAACAACCAGACATGCCCAGATTACAGAGGACCTCACAGCTATACATGTTATTTATACACAGACCCACTACACTCGTTTCTATACAGATGTTGACGAGGATGAGGAGAGTGATACTTTTGAGGAATATAAAGATTTTGTGATGGTGTTGGTTGATATTTATGACTTGATTACATGTCGTTATGTAAATACTGTGATATCGGTGGAGTAGACTGTAGAGTGATATCGTGTAAAATAGGGTGATGGTACATAGTAAAAGAATGTAGTGAAAATAGAACGAGTTAGCGACGTTGATATACCGCCACATGAGCCTGATATAGGTTAGATATAAGGAAAACTTTTTGAAAAGTTAGCATGCACTTCTTTTGACTAAAGATTTTTGGATTGTCATATAGCTAACTCGTTAACCGTATTTTGTAAAGCAAGCTCTCTTTTGTTGTAATATAAATTTGGCGATTTTTTTAACTCTTTATATTATTAATTTTTTAACGCCCACTTGAGTTAGATATAAATTATTAGATCCTAGTATGATTTAAAAACTAATAATGAGATAAAATAAAACGATAAAAATAAAATAATAAAGAGTTAAAAGAACCGCCAAATTTATATTATAACATAAGAGAGCTTGCTTTACAAAATACGGTTAACGAGTTAGCTATATGACAATCCAAAAATCTCTAGTCAAAAGAAGTGTCTACTAACTTTTCAAAAAGTTTTCCTTATATCTAACCTATAGCAGGCTTATATCAACGTCGCTAACTCGTTTTATTTTCACTACATTCTTTTACTATGTACCATCACCCTATTTTACACGATATCACTCTACTGTCTACTCTACCGATATCACAGTATTTACATAACGACATGTAATCAAGTCATAAATATCAACCAACACCATCGCAAAATCTTTATATTCCTCAAAAGTATCGCTCTCCTCATCATCGTCAACATCTGTATAGAAACTAGTGTAGTGGATTCGTGTATAAATAACATGTATAGTTGTGAAGTCCTCGGTAATCTGGGCATGTCCATGACTTCAGTTTCTCGGGGAGCCATCTACAGTACAAAATATAAAGCGTGAACAATAAAGTTCAGTAAATATGATGGTGCAATGATGTCAATCAAAAATACTTTGGCCCGAATCCTTATTATAGTGTACCGTGTGAGCTCAAAATAACATGGCCTTCACTTGTGTGTAAATTAATGCCAATGCATCCCTCCTTGCCCACCGAGACTCAGGATGCCATATCAGAATATAATATATATAAATCAAGGCCTGGCCTAAGTATACAGTGCTCTCTGTGCCTATCCGCAGTCACAAGGCCATCAAGGGACCTCTTGACACTGTCTGTATACAAGTGCCGAACTCCAAATACCCTATCCTTGGCTACCCTTAATGACCGTCGGAGACTCAAAATGGTATATTTATTCGGACACAATAGTACAGTACACCTATAATAGGATTCACATTTAAAATTTTCAACCACAAACCCCATGCGAATGACAACATAAGTATGCATGACTTTGAAAACATATTATCGATACGTTTTCCAAATAAACTAAATGCACAATTGTCACACCACCATGTCACGTAAAGAAAACAAACACATAACTTCACATATTAATGTATTTTGTACCGTAGTTGAAAAACATTAATATTTACCTTTTTCGCGACTTTCTTGGTCAATATCTGCATTAATAAAATAATCTCTACATCAATCATAGCTTATCATATTATTTCTCAGTTACCAAATCTAAACTAAACTAAACTTATAAGATAATATAATTTACTTAGTAGAATACACCTTGTAATAATACTAATAATGACACTAATTTACTACCAATAAATAATGATGATGATGATGATGATGATGAAATTCCATAATTTCTAAAATAAAACTAATACATATATAAATTAAGTTAGCCAATTCACTATCATATTAACGTGCAATGCACGTTTGCCTAGTTTATATTTAATAGTTTTGTTTAAAAATTAATTTGTTATTAATAAAGATATAATTTTTTTGGTTAATTAAATAATTAATGATGTAATGTTTATGTAATTGATAAATAATTAGATGTGTGATTTTGATGTTGTGATGTAAGTTGGTGAGATCGAAGAAAATAAGCAAAAGTTGACAAATTTGGAGAAATGGCTAAATTGTAAGGGATCCAAAGTTCGGGGACTAAAATGTAAATACTTAAAAGTTGTGCCGAACCTCACGATGAAGATTTGAGAGTGCTCGGAGTCAATTGGATAAAGGAAGACGTCAATGGAATCAAATTTAGTCAAAAGATGATCACAAATCAATTTCCAACCGAAAAGTTATGCTCCGATGTTTTAGTCTCATATTGAGACCTATTTTTGGCATAGAAAGTGATCGAATTGGAGAATGATGTCTGAATCAAAGTTGTAGCAAGATGAGTTAGCTTTCCAACGCATTTTGAATCGCCTCAATCGGACATCGGAATACAAAGTTATGATAAAAACACTGAAAGAAGGTGCATTTGCCTGTTTAAAACAAGAAATTCCGTTACATTTTTCCGTTAAAAACAAGAAATTCCGTTACATAGCCACTTTTAATATATATATATATATATACCTATTAATCAATTTCTTATCCAATCCATATTATTCTTTATTAAATTTTCGACATACCTCCTATGCATTATAACATTTACTTCTCATCTTATCATATAACTAAATCAAAATAATTTA
>CAIGRT010034046.1:0-13417 GCA_903798405.1 Fraxinus platypoda
AACTTTGTGTTTTGGTTGCTTGCAGGTTGATTGAGTATCAAGGTGAAGATTTGTTGGGCTTTTGATACCCAATAAATCACGGGCGATGATGTGATATTGGATAATTTATATCGACACCTTAGTGATGGCTCGACCCGAAAATAACTTGGGGCCACTAGAAGCAACTTAATTGAGTTAACGTTGTTCGTGGTCCAACACTCGTGGATGACCCAAGTTGTGATTATTAGTTGGATGGTTATATATAGTGGCCCATTTATTATCGATTAGTTGTCGTCTTTAAATTGGAGTGACCTAACTAGTGCTATATATATATCCATCTCTTTCCAGCCATTGTGTGTGGGTGTGCGATGGTGCAAATGAGAGAAAAGTGTGCTTTGTGCTTGAAGAAAAATCTGGTGGCTATCATTGTGTTCACCCCTTTTGTGCATATTCTTCCACTTTTTCTCTCTCCTTTGTAGTTTACAAATCACCACCACAAAGTGTACCATTTGTGGGTGAGTAAACTTGTGGGAACCAAGGAGTGTTAAAGCTGTGGATTGAGCCTCCTCGGTTAGTATTTGTTTGGTTGATTAAATTGAGCACGGATCGATTTCTCGAAAATTTCCGCGACAGTAGAAACATAATCTACCTCTTATTTCAAGGTCTCAACTTCTTTCGTATATCTTGAGCATTGTTTAATTACATGAGCAAAGCCTAATAAATTTCCAAGAACCTAACTCTAGGTGGGTAGAATAGTACATTGGACAACGCTATATTTGGTTACTCTCTTTATTTTAAAACTTTTTATTTTTCATATTCATTTTCAATCACACATTTAGACAAGAAAATATTTTACACGAAAATTCAAAACTTTTTCTCATTTTTTTACCACACATTAAAAAAAAATTTATTATTCAAAATATCATTTTACTCCAACTTTTCTTTACAACGATCATCAAACAGGGGCTAAGTACGTAATCACTTACAATGGCTTTTGTCTTGAAAGCGAAGTTTTTAACGTCCCGTCTGTTTGACATCATGTCCCTCACAAGATCCTCGAATGACAATATTGAATTTGAGCCCTCAACTGTTTCAATTCCACTATCACCATCAAGAGAATTGGTTGCTTCCAGCAAGGCCCTTGTCAACTCTTCTCTGAGCTTTTTCACAACACCCAAATACATCATCAGCATCAGACAAAAACACAAGTTGTGTCATCAGACATTTATCTACAACGTAGAATTTCTGAAAACCGGGTTGACGTATGACGGAAATAGAAATTATATAATTGATAAGACCCCACAAGTGGAAGACACTGTTGAAAGCATTATCTCCAACCCACCAATTTTTTACTCTTTCTTTTTTGGTAACCTACATTCCACGAATTATGCCCTGTTTGACTGTTTGTCGCCATTATTTACCGAAAATAATGTTTTGAATAGTTAAATTTTTTAATAATGTGTGATTAAGAAGTAAAAAAAAAATTTTATTTTACGAACAAAATATTGTATTGTGTAAACGTGTGGCTGAAAATGAATATGTAAAAAAAGAATTTTAATTTAAAGAACACCACATAAGCTATATTGGCATAATAACAAAATTATCACTATGGAGTAGGAAATTTCAATTCTATTTTTTTTTTTTTTTTTTTTTAAGAAAACGGAATTTCAATTCTTACTGTTAGGAAATGGAATGGTAATTTCAGTTTCATTTTTACTTTTTGCAAGTAACGAAAGTGTCCGTGATAGAAAAGTTATGATCACGTGGGACTAGGAAAATATACAACTTGCATGCACTGAAGTTAAAATCATCGACAATCTCGATAAATGTGCAAATCCAATGATGTACGATATGACAATTTTTTTTATATTTTAACTCAAACATTTAATCCCTATTTAGCCTCCATTCAAATTATAATTCATTTTTCCCTCTCTTTTTATCAATCATATATTTTTTGATAAAATAATATTACACGTAATTTCAAAAAAAAAAAAAAAATTCTTTTAAAACCACACATTTTAAAAAATATATATTCCAACCATTAAAATTTCAAATAATGTATTACCAGACAGGCCCTTAGTTTTTAATTTTTTTTGTGATCAAAATACCAATGATGCCCCGCAGAAAGAACTAGAAGGAAGTCTATTGCAAAGGAATTGGAAAGGATAATCTCGGCATTCAGTAAATAAATTACTTACCAGAGTTGCATTGCTCCCGCCGAAAAACTTCATTTTCATACACTCTGCAGAATCAAGTAAATACGGGGAATTTACAATTACACCCAACTACAACATTACCAGAAAAAATAAGCAAAAAAACTAAGAAATAAGCTAAGCCAAACGCTCAAAATTACCTACGGAGGAAGAGCAAACGGCGGCGGATTCAAGAACGAGAAAAGCAATTCGAACGAAGAGAAGAGGCAAAAGTAATCCAAGCATCAAGATAGCCGGTATAACCACCGTCCGATGAGAAATTCGGCGATTAACCGCCTTAGGCGGTGAATTCTTACCCTTCATCACCTGCCAAAAAGTTCCACCTCCGCCGCCTCCAGAAGCAACGGCACCCGAAATACTCTCTTTAATCTAGTCGTATATAAAACTTCATATTCCGTGCTTTGATTTCCGCATCTTCTTCATGAGTAAAATTCTCATCTCAGATTCAGCTTCTCCTTTTTCTACTCAGATAATTCAAACGTTAATTTACCTCTTATTAATCAATTGATCAAGTTCCGCTTCATTACAAAGCTTTATCTTCGAACATGCATATATGCACTGCTACTTGTCAAACAGGAAATGGTACCCTTTTGCCTCTGTGTGTGTGTGTGTCAGTGTGCGAGACAGAGAAGGGCAAAGAGCCAAAACCAATGCCGCGGGAATTTATAGATTAGCACAGGTTTCTTGTATAAAGTACCAATCTGCTTCGCAGAGACTAGAATGTACGGATTAATTACAAACTTCCCTATATTACCCTTGTTCTGTTGTCGTATTTACAATAATGACCCTTCTTCACGAGATTAACCGACAAGAAATCTTTTCCATACTCATCAACCACTCGTCTTTTGTTTTCTTAGTTAAGTTCCGTACACGTTCTTTCAAAATACATTATTTAAAAATTCATTTCCAATCATACATTCATGATTCATCAATAAAATAATATTTTAATCACATATTTTCTATCATATCATTATTTAAAATATATTTTTTCCTCAATAATATCCATCAAACACACAATTAACCAGACATTTTCCTATAAAATAATATTACACGTAAATTGAAAATTTTTCCTTACTTTTTAACCACACAATCTTCAACAAAACAATATTTAAAAATGCATTTTTTGCCCAAAAATGGTGCTCAAACAATGGCTTAGTATAAAAACTTGAATTGTTAGAGAAAAAATAAATTTATTCAATTTCAGCAGACCTAATTGAAAACACCATCTTCTTATTCTTATTCTAAGTATCTGTTCATCAAAATCCCTAAAATCCATGGCCTTGACCACACATTCTCTTACTGGGGGATCACCCTCAAAACCACCTATGCACGTGAACTTGTCCATTCCCACATGGGAATTGGGATCTTACCATTTCAACACAAAATTGAATCAACAATCTCTGGGTACGTGATTATTCTAGAGCAACTTGGACAGATTTCCCAGAGGACTTTCTACGCGTCAATCTCTGACATTTTGATTGATGTTCATCATCTGTCTTGTGCCAACACGTGTGTTTTTCAAAGGATTCATTCTTAACAATCTCCGAACTCGATATTCCAAGGAGAAAATCATTGGAAGACATCTATTTCTTTATCTTTTGTTAAAAATTCGAGCTCCCAAACTCTTCTCTATTTATCTGCATGCAGCCTACCCTTTTTTTGTTTATATCCATGCAAATGTTCCTTACGTGCATCCCAATTCATTAAACTAACAAATCACAAATTTCTAAATAAAATCTTTGCTTGACTGAAATAGAATTTGTATTGATAGTCAACCTCTAGATTTGTGACTAACAGTAACAAATTAAGTCTTATTCTTAATACATATGGAGTCGACTATATGATCTTTTTCGATATACTGTTTTATTCATCGCAAGATTTACCGAGACATCCAAAGTGAGTACATCCTTATCAACCTTAATTTTTATCTATCTCTTCTTCTTTTTAATTGGTTCTACCAAAATCACGTCACTGTTATGAATGGTGGCTTCATTAGGTCGAATGAAATATAAGACCCAATCACTTAAGTTTTCCTTATGTTAATTTATTTTAAGGATTATTCCAGCCTAAATTTTCTTTTTTTTCATATATAGAGAGTAGGGGCCTTGCCCTCTGAAATCTTGGGAAACACTAACTGGCCTCACCTCCAATATATTCTTACGGTAAAGTTATGTAGTACCACTGATGCTATAACATTAGTCTAGATGGTTGTGAGTGATAAAACATCTTAAATGTAACTTATTTTTCTATTTTTAAGTTGATCTATTAATTAATAATACTAGCACGTCACTTAAACGAGTATTTAACACCAACTACACTAAATAACATTACTCGTATTCTTATTTATTTCATCTTTTATGTGCTACCTTGTAACTAAAATAATTCCCTCACAAAACATTAATAACATTCAAAAGCTCCAATCATGGTGGAGCACATAAATTTAGTTGGTGGTCCTATCATTTCAAAGAAGTAAATTTCAATCATGTATGCATGCTTAAGAGTATTTAACCAATCAAGAACAGACTTAATTAAGCTATAAATATTTTAATTTTGTGGTTCACCAACTTTATTCTACATCCATCTGCTCTCAGAAATGATTTATTAACAATAATAATATTTGGTCTAGTACAATATTTAAATTCCTCTTCCTTTATCTCTATTTTGTTGGGGAAATATTAAATGGAAATGACCGACATCCCTAGTTTTTAAGTTCTTAATTCAAAGTTAAGAATTAAAGTTTTTTTATTTAAAAATCAGATGATATACAATTTTTTAAATATTAATAATAAACTAATAAAATTAGAAAATCCACAACCCCGTCCAGCAAAACCCTCACCCCTACCTAATTCCAACCCTAAAATCTATTAGAAATGATATTGGTGGTCTAACTAAATCTAACAAAATCAACTTATTAGGGGAGGATTGCCTTCACCTTATTAAGTGGATCGTGTAAATATTATCAGTCAACGTGTGACTCTAATACGCCCCCTCACCACAGCGTGGACCATGCCAAATAACTGTGAATAAGTCGATATTGGGTGCACCCAACATTGCAAAACTGAGCATGCTCTGATACCATATTAGAAAGGATATTTCACCTAACTCAACCTAACAAAACTGACTTGTTAGTGGAGGATTNTATTGGGTGCACCCAACATTGCAAAACTGAGCATGCTCTGATACCATATTAGAAAGGATATTTCACCTAACTCAACCTAACAAAACTGACTTGTTAGTGGAGGATTTCCACCACCTTATTAAATGGATCGTGTAAATATCATCGGCCAATGTAGGGCTCTAATAAAATCTCTCTCTCTCTCTCTCTCTCTCTCTCTCTCTCTCTCTCTCCATCATCTCTTCAACGGAAGGGTCATGCACATCGGACTGTGATTGTCGCTGTGATCGGGCAGCGAACTGTGATGTCACTGATTCGTCATTATAAGCTGCTTCCGCCTCTAGTCCTTCCAAACTCTTCAGTGGATTCCAAATGGTTCTCCATTTTCGTTTCTTCTTCTTGGAATCGTTTTCACAAAGGGCAGTATATGGGTGTGCGGCACTGCAGTTGCGATTGGTGGACTTGTGGAGGTCGTGGCGGTGTGGTGGATTTACGGAGGTCTTGTGGTTGGTTTGCTGCCTGATTTGTGGAGGTCTTGGTGGCGGCGACGATTTGAGGATTTTTAGTAGCGGTGGTGGTTACAGTGTGGTGGAGATGAAGATATAGGAGATGGTCATTGTGATTTTTGGTTCAGGTGATGGTGGTGGCAGCTGTGATAGAGATGATGATGGTGAGATGGTGGCAGGTTTGGGATTTTTTTTATTGGTGGTGTTGGTGTGGTGGAGCTACTGGTGGTGAGATGATGGTTCTTGTAGTGGTGATGGGTTGAAGTCTAGAAGAAATTCGAGGCTCTGCTTGCCTAAGGGAATTTAAATAACATTTCCTTGCACTCATATGATCGCCTCTGACCGTGGCGATGCCGTTTTTCGTTGGGAATTTCATGCACAAATAGTGGATGGACAAAACGGAGAATAAGTCTTTCAACGCCGATCTCCTAAGCACTCCGTGGTAGGTAGAGTGGTTGTCTACCACCAGACATTCCATGAAATGATAAGCAGTTAATGGTGTTGTTCCCATTTCTATTGCTAGAGTGATTTCCCCCTTGGGATGATGTTGTCGCCATTAAAGCCATACAAAGGGGAGATCATGGGGCGTCAGTTCATGATTAACTTTCATTTTGTTAAATGTGGCTTCAAATATGATGTTGATGGAGCTTCCATTATCCACTAGCATTCTTTTTAGACCATTGCGAGCTACAATGGCCCTCACACCAATGCGTAGCAATGTGGACAATGCACACCAACGAAATCGTCTTGGAAGAAGGTGATAGGTTGAGCCCTTCTCTTAGTGGAGGGTCGATTGTTTACAATAAAGCTTACCATAGGGAGGTCCATTTCTTCCCTTGGGAGTTTCTAGATTCTCTCCCAACATATGGGCCACCGAAAATTATATCAATCTCTCTGATGGGTTCGCGGCCAGCATCAGTTGGGGGACTTTTTTTTAGTCTTTGTCCGTCCCTGGGTCTCTCCCCATCATTGTCCCTCCTTTGAGGGGTGTTATCTCTATTGGGGTATTTCGGCTCACTACCCTCGGGTATTTGGTTTTGCCTGGGAGGAGCGTCTCTTCGGAGGCACCTATTTCTCCATTGACAGTTGTTCTGGGGTGCATTACAATGTCCATACACCCAACAGTGATGTGGCTATATGAGTGGTGATATATACAATAGAGGGGTGCTTCGTTCCTATTTCTAGGTTCAGCGCCTTGTCCCCTGCCTCTCCCTGTTTGAGGAAACCATTGGGGGGGGTCTTCTTTGGTACATTACAATACTAGGATTAACTTCATCATAGGCCAAAGTGGGCACTACACTTAATGTTGTTGCGGCCAATGCTTGTCCTGAGTTGAGAGAGGTCGACTATCTGACCTGGTGGTCCATCAAGTATGAGGTTGGGCCTCTTCCTCTCTACCTTTGAGAAGGTGGGAGCCCTATTTATGTGATATCTCAATTCTTCATTAAGGATCTCCCACCTTACCATTTCCAATAAGGCGTCATAGCTAGTGGGTCTTAGTTTTGCACATCCCTTCAAAAGAGAGAGTTCATGTCTCAATTCCTCAGGGCTGTTAGAGCTTCCCTATCTATCACTTGCACACATTCGGTCATCTCATCGGTGAAGCGGGACAAAAACCTTTTCAGGGACTCATCCTGCTGCTGCCGTATATCCTGTATGCGTTGGATAGGTCCTTCACCTTCTTTTCTTGTGGCGAAGCGCTTAAAGAATGTCTTTTTGAATTTCGGCCAGCTCTGAATGCTCCATTCTGGCAGCCTAGTCTACCATATTTCAGCCATTCCACTTAGGGTTAAGTAGAAGGCTCTACATTTTATGGCTGGGGTAGCTCCTCTTAGACTTATGTGAGTCTTGAAGCTATTGAGATATTTCGCAAGATCACATCCTCCATCGTACTTGGAAATTTTGGGGAGCGTGGAGTGGTTCAGCATAGGGGCATTTCTGATCGCTTGCGAGAATGGTGAATTGTCTTCATCGTCGCATGACCTTTGTGGACCATCTGAGTCTTCGTCCTCCCCAGCCTGAGTCTCTGGAGGTGGTTGGGAAGGTCCTGCTTGGTTCCTAGCCTGCTCCGCTCTCCTCTCAAGCCTATTTCTAGGGGGAGGATTCCAAAGCACTTTATCATAATCCTGCTCACGCCTTCCAAATTGGGGAAGTTCCTGCTACCTATTTTTAGGTGCATGAGGAGCATGTTGAGCCTACCTATTTCTAGGTACAGAGAAAGGTTGAGTCCGCCCATTTCCAGGTAGCCTTGGGCTCAATCTATCAAATACACTTACCGAACTTTGGGGCATGTCCTTCGGGTTGAAGTCAGGAGGAAAATCGCATGGAACTTCAGTGGGTCGGTTAGTGGCATAATTGGTGGATACCACATCAACTTCCATTTCTTGGGAAGCTTCTTCCCTAGCATAGTATAGATAATCAGTCATTTGGTTTTCAACCTCCTCTTTTCCAGGATAGTAGTTTCCTTGTGAGGGGTCTTGGAATGCATTTCTAGGGGATGCGTATGGAGGGACTGGGTATCCTCATTGGCCTTGCATGCTCCACAGCAGATCATGCATGACTATGTTCTGTTGAGTTATGTCTCTCATGTTTGCAACCATTATGGCCACTTCTTGAGTGAGCCTAGCAGCTATCCTTGACCGACCTTGTCTATGATGCTGATTAGGTCTATGGCGAGTAGCCAGAACAGCATGTGAGGATTCTCCTTCTTCATGGTGATCCCTAGCCCTTCGAGGCGCATGCACTTCATTGATTGAACTCATGGCAACAAACTTTTCTGGACAAATGATATTTCTAGACTAACTCTCAGTAGAAAAGTTTTACCTTAGATTTTCTAATGGTTCTTTCTTCGAGAACCTTTCCTTTTTCAAGTGTTTGAAAATCGCTTCTTCGTAAGGATTGCTTCCGACTGGTAGTCATGTCAACGAGCCGAGCCGAGCCGAGCCGAGCCGAGCCACGAATTGAAACTCAAAACTCGGGTGCTCAGCTCTAGCAAAACAGGTCCAGACTTTTTTAGGCCCGAGCCAAGCAAAAGCTCAGCCAAAAATTTAAGCTCGACCCGAGCTTTCGGCTAGGGCCTTTACGAGCCAAGCCGGGCCGGCTCAATTTTATTATTTTTTTTAAAAAAAATTTGTGTGACTGCTGCAGTCACAAACGCAAGCAACTAAAATTATTATTTTTATTTTGTTTTTTACTTTTTTTTTCTTAAAATACGAGCCAGTCGAGCCACACGGGCCGGCCCGAGCCTCGGGTCGGTGGAATCGAGCCCGAGCCGGTGAGCTTTTTTGTCATCCCTATTGACTGGCTTTTTTCCACGGGATTTTCGTGGTGAAATGTGTGAATTTCCATAGATGGAGCCATCTGTTGACCCCGAAAACCGTAACTCCAACGTGGACAACAGATGTTGAGCTCACTCACACCAATCTAAGCAAATTTCGGCGCGTTTCGACCAATGAATCAGTGGGAGAATGGTAACATGTGAACGCGGGAGACACTTCAAGGCACGAGACAAAAATGTTTGAATACTGACGGTAATGACTAAAGTGAATGCGGTAAAAAATAATCACCAACCAAGTTATAAATAACCTAATATCCAAACTAGTAATAATAGATCAAGCAAAAATGTATATTGAGAATGCTCTTGTGTATCATCTTTTTCAATGTTCAAAGAACCATCTCTTTTTATGTACAAAGACCACTTATCTATATATTTCTGACTGATGTGGTGACCGTTGGATTAGAACCACGTGGCCTCATCCTCTTGATCGAAACCTCACATCACTAAGTCTATCAAACATTAAATACATTGACAACGGGTCAGCCATCCTATACAATAAACTGACACACCTGATATTCTTTATTACAGACGTCATATCAATCATTTCTAAAGATTGTATGCAAATCTTGTAAGAGACAGCTTCAGCTTTAGGGAACTCGGATGAACTAAGGGCTTCGGCTTGAGAGGGCTTCGTGTTGGTGGTCTTCGATGCGAAAAGCCTTGACATAACAGGAGCTTCGGCATACTTCTTCGACTATTTAGGCAGTGCTTCGGCACAATAGCTTTACCCATTCATTTGATCTTTTTACATTTGATTAGTTGACTCTTTGTTGACTTTTCTTTCCACGTGGATTGCTATATGACGTTTTGACTTTAACCTCAATGGTGAGGCGTAACAGAAAACACATTGAAACGAAAGATCCAAAATTCACAATCAAGAACAGGAAGTCAACAATCAAAAAGAAGGAATTAAGACACTCAAGATTATGAAGCAAGAAGTCAAAGTCAAGAGTAAGAATTCAAGAATCAAAAGAGGAAATATTCAAAATTAAAGATTATGAAACTAAATATGAAAAGATTGCAATTGATGTTCAAAATCCAAAATCAAGATCCAATAATAAAGAATTATTCTCAATGAATTTAAGACATCTTCCGTATTTAATAATTCTCTTGGTGATTTGACATGGAGTATCTTGAAAATAAAAGTAACTAGATTTTCAAGTTTTAAAAATTTAGAGTTTCATAAAATTCTAAAATATTTCCCCACACCCCTACCGCACTTGGTGGCCTTGCTTGCTTAAGCCTTCTTCCTTACTTGAAAATGATTTGTATTCTGTATGTGCATTCTTAGCACTTATACTAGAGCTCTTTGGTGTGTATGGTCAGGGGCGAACCTATGAAGAGACGAGTCCGGATTTTCAAATGTGGCTTTTTAAAATTCAAATTTTCAGATTTTTATTTTTTGGTTTTTTTCTCCCAGTTTATTTGAAATAACTTTTGACATAATCGTGTCTCGCACCCATTAAACCATAATTCTGGATCCGCCCCTATATATGGTGATGGAGAGTCCACAAATAATTGTATTCTAGTGCTATTCTATCAACGCGTATAAATAAAAAAAAATACTCTTGGCAATAAATTGAAAGCCACTCCCATTTAATTAAGTCATCTATAGGAGTCCCAGACAAGTTCACTGATTCCGTAATTTAAACAAAAACAGATTTGCACTCCTGGCATGATAATTAAAGAAATAAACTTTGTAGAGATTAGAATTATGAATTTGATCCAACTGTTTTTATCAATTTTATGATCATAAACGTATTTCTTTCTCAATTTATATTTTATTATGGAGTTTTATATCTTGTCATAACTTGTGGGCATGGAGTACATTCTTCTTTCTTTCTTTCTCCATTTCCATCTTATCGCTCACTGGTTCTTGCTGGTACCCAAATATCACATTAGTATTGAATTTCAGCCTGATGTGAGCACTATATTGCCTTGTTCAATTTTTCAATGTGACTCATCAATGACTTGAGGCCATAAATGTTAAGGGATAAATCCCACATTGGTTAAATACTAAAATATAGACCAATATATAAGGATTTGAACTACTCTTCTTAGTTGATCTTTTAAGATGGACTCTCAAATTTTAATATGATATCAAAGCTCATTAAATTATAACGAGCAATTCAGTCTGATTAAAACTAAAAAAATAGCACAAGTCTTAATAATAAAATCCCTATCAAAGTTCCTTAGCTTTAAGTGCCTTAAATTTCTACAATCATGCTTGGTGTATATTAAGTTTGACAATTTATCACGTGGCAAACTGTTATTTGACAATTTCAAAAAAAGGGGAAAAAAAAACATTTTTCTCTCCAACAATTTTTTTTTTTAAAACAAAGGCAATATCACACTTTGAAGTGTACAAATGACATTTTCCAAATGTCTAAAACCTGGTTCTGAATATAGTTATCTATACCCTTGGCAGTGTTGAAATTTGTCCTAGTATTTGGATTGAATCCTGAGTAATACATATAGCTAGCTCCCAATTGTTTTACCTTCTCTTTGGCCGGGTTTATTGTACTTTCTTTCTTTCGCGCTCTTTCTATAACAGATGTCAAACGCAGCTATTGCTCACATTTTCTTCTTCTTTGCAAAATCGTACCAATTTCATACCTGTGTCTGAGTACGCGGAGATCACGTCGCAAAAGGCACAAGCAATGCTGAAGTCAGAAGAGGGCGATGAGGAAAAGCCTGCTTTCATTGAAAAGATAGAAATTGAGGTTAAGGGTCTTGGGACAAGTGTCAAAGAGAGTGTTGAAGGAGGTCAAAATAGAAATTATTCCTCCTTTCGAACACGAATATACACCTTTTATACTCGTTTATGCTGGCATGTTGGTTACGGAAAAATCTTCAGTGCTTGTCTTTGCAATCTAGAATAGATTTTCATATTGGCTCAAACTGCTTGATTAGGTTGTCAATGACGTTATCTAAAAATCTTGTTCTATCTTTAATCATCAAAAATACCCAGTTATCTGTCATTCTGTATAAAATAATAATAATAATAATAATAATAATTCATTCCTAGAACTCTCGTAAGGGAGTGATCGTTCTCATTCTAGCAATCAAGTCAAAAAGGCCAATGTTTGGCCCACTTTTCACAAAAACTCATTTTCAACCACACATTCTCTCATAAAATAATTTTACAAATAAATCGAATTTTTTTTCTTTTTCTGTTTAACTACACATTCTCAAAAAAATAAATAATAATAATTATACCAAAGTACATTTTCCCACCAAAAGTTTGTATTGTCACGTGAGTAACTGAGTTATTCCTCTTGTAGAAAAGAAAAACTGTATAGGACAGTTTATAGGTACTGCGTTGATGACACTTGTATGATTGCATTTTTTTTTTATTCACATTGCAATCAATCTATAACAATCTGTCACTCAATGTTTGGCTAGGATTTTTCTTTGGTCAGCTCAACATCTGCTATAGCTTCGGGTTGATTGGTTCAGAGGCCTCAAAAATAGAATACAGATTGCTTAGTCATCTTTTATGGGCTGTCTCCCCCACGTGTCCACCATATAAATATTGGTATAACATTGGCGCATTTCAGAAAGAGAGATGCTATTGGGCCCGGCTTGGCGCCGAGGTGGCCAGATGACTGTCTCCCCCACGTGTCCACCATACAAATATTGGTATAACATTGGTGCATTTCAGAAAGAGAGATGCTATTGGGCCCGGCTCAAAGTCAGGCCCAAAAACAGGGCGCTTACATTAATTTTAACAATATTTTTTTAATCAATCGCCAAATTTCTTCCACACAAGGGAAGGGGAATGTCATCTACAATGTAATCCAAAAATATACAACTAGCATAATTGTTCAGAAATACACTATCGGCACATTGGATTTGTTTTGAGCCCCTGGTAATAGTGATTTTTTAAAGAATGTTTGTTAAAAAGTATGAAATAATTTTCAATTTACATGTAAAATTATTTTATTAAGAAAATGTATGGTTGAAAATGAGTTTGGAGAAAAATATATTTTCAAATAATTGAACTCAAAGAGGAGCTAAATGTACAATTAACATTAATTACTAACTTTAACTTACAATTTTTATCAAATTTTAATTTACACAAAGCAAGGGCTAAATAAATTGGGACTCGTGGCCATAATCACGTATGTTCAAATTTTTGGAGGATAAAATCAGGATTTTGTCGCATGTGCTACGAGAAGTTGGGCGCCCCACATTGACATGGGGAAATACATGGAAATAGCCTAAATAGAAAGCCATATTTCCAAAATAGCTTTGACTATTCTAA
>CAIGRT010034062.1:0-13417 GCA_903798405.1 Fraxinus platypoda
CTTGTTTGATTTCCCCATTTTCAAAATACATTTTCTTTATTCTTTTCAACTACACATTTTTCAATAAAATAATATTATATTCAAATTCAAACCATTTTTTTAAAATTTTTAACCACACATTCTCCATCAAATCACTATTCTAGGATATATTTTTTTGCAAAAAAAATGACATCAAACGGGGCTCTTAATATTTTATTGTTGCCCACGGTCAACTGCCGCCCGTGCTGACTCAAAATGCTGGGTCCGCCACTGGATAGGTGGGGTGATTTTTGTGTTTGATTTTTGTTTTTTTCTTTAATTTAATTATCAGTATAATTGTGTTTTTTATTGAAAAATGTAAAGTTACAATTTTATCCTTTTTTAATTAGTTAAAATTATGGTCAATATCAATTAACAATCAAACTAACGATTTCCACTCATTTGGACTCCAGGTGTGAATTTTTGAAAGATTTGGTACCATGAATGCCACAAAGGAAAAGTTTGGGTTAAGTTTGCATAAAAGTGAAAGGTTTTGTGCCGTAACTGCAATTTTCCCATAACTTTATGATATCTAGAAATATAACCGTCATGAAAAACATAACAAATTTTTTATGGCAATCCATAATGACTACTTTAATGTCATCAATTGCATTATCCAAAATGTTTATACTATCAGAGCATCTTTCAACAATCTACTTGACTTTAACGACTTTCTACAAAATTCTACACGTGTCTTTGAGCACTAGTTTGATGTGAACCTTTAAGAGTGCTTTCTCTTGATCGAAAAAGGAGAATTGGATTTACTTTTAAGAATTCTTTTCTTATTATTTTTTTAAATGACACTTTTGATAACTTTTTTTTTTTTGGGTTTAAATTAAATGGTTGAAATTCAACCTTTAGTCTTAAATAAAAATCTGAGGGACAGATATGGTAAGTTGATTAGGTAGTGGATTGTGACCCTTCTTTGCCCCCATTGAGAAATATAATTGATTGTGTGATTGAAAAGTTAATAAGAATTGTTGATTCCATAAAATTTGTTGTTAAAATATAATTGGCCACATTGACCAACTGTCAATCAAATGGGCTGCTTTATTTCGTTCTTAGGATCAACGACCTACAAAATTTAACAATGGACAACAACAAAGAGAATCCCCTCGCAAAGGGTAGAAGTAATATCAAACTCAATATTTTAGACAAGCTGGAGCGACTCAATTTTTGCCCAATCAAAATGGACCCAGTAGGATTGAGCGAGTAACAAACATATTTAACAACCAATCTTCTGCATCTTTCGAAAAGAGAAACCCACCAAACTTCCCATGATCTGCCTTTATCTCCCAATAAATAAATTTATTTATTTACTTTTTTAATGATAGATGGGTGTAAAATCACATTTTTAATTGAAATTTGAGATTTAATCGAGACTGTCTATTAAGGAGTCAAGTTAGAGATGACAAAAAAATTCGTTCAACTCGATACTCGCATGCCCCGTCCCGAGTGAGGCAAGGATCACGCCTAACCAGATAAACGAGATGGGGTAGAGGTTATTGCCCTGAAGTGGATACGGGAAACATAGTCACCGCCCCGCTACCCGCTCTATTTGAAGTTAATTTCAAATTTAAATTTTTTATCAAACAAAAATAAAATATTTATCATCATTTTTAAAGAGAATATAAATTGTTATTAACAAATTGAAAAAAATAATAATATTTACTAACTAAAAACATAAAAAAAAAAATTAAATTAAATAAAAAAAATAAAAAACTGGACGATAAATGGGGCAGGGGACTCGCTCCACCCCGTCTCAAACTCATCCCGTCCTACGTTAACCGAGTATGAAAATGAGATAAAGTGACAAAAATACTCAATGGGAAGAGAGTGAGAATGATCTATCCGTCTCATACTCGACCTATCGTCATTCCAAGTCAAGTACTAGATAAATAAATTATTGAGGAGTACAGCCGCCAGAATAATAAGTTCAGCGCCCTTCTGCCACATTTTCAATAGTTTGGGTCCCAAAAAATGCGTCTCCAAAAATCCAAAGCTGATATGCATACACACACCCGTATCTATCTACACGCACGCATGACACACCCGTATCCACGAGTAAGTCAAGATTACCCAAAATACTAAACGCAAACCAAAACGCGTAAAGACTCCGTAATCTGTATATATAATTTCTTTCTTTGGCCAAGCAAGAAACTCGCGATTTCATTTCAATTTCATTTCCGTTGGTTTTCTCTTAAGAGGTACATTTTCTTCTTCTGTATTATTTGTAACTGGGTTTCGTTTTAGGTTACATCCTTGAGACATTCTCTGATCCCGATGCATATTCCAGCGTGATCAGTGGATTTCATTTCACTTTCAACATCTCTAGGACCCATAATGTATTTTTTTTTATTGAAAATAGAGTTTTTTGAATTCATAACCGAAAAAATTGTGATTTTGTGGATTTAGAATTGAAGAATTAATGATTTTATGGAATCGGTTTTCTCTAAATACTGAGGGAAACTTTTAGGTGTTATTTTCTGAATGTATCAAAATATCAAGACATTGTGGAAAAGACGAGTAAGGAGTTTATTCTACTGTAATTTGAGGGGTTTATTTTTGTGATTTTTCGTGAAGTTGTTTCTGGTAGTGTTGGTGTTCGAAGGTCTGAATGGGTGATCATTTGGTGGTGCAAGTGGGCCAGCTATTGAAGCCCGAGGAGGCTGCGATAGGTCCAACCCAGTTGGTTCACGAGGCCGCTGTAAAGAAGCCTGAAATGGTGGGGTCCTCGTCTTCAATGGAGGCACCCGGAGCAAAGGTTGTGGTGGAGGAGGAGGAGGAGGAGGAGAATGAGGAGGCGCTGCTGATTGGGGTGGCTGAGTGCCGCATTTGCCAGGATGATGATTCTCTAAATAATTTGGAGAGCCCTTGTGCATGCAGTGGGAGTCTTAAGGTAAATATTAATATTCCTTATCATGTTTTGACTTGGATTATTTGAAAATTATCTGCATCTTTGTTAGTAAAAACATTAATTTCAATCCTTACTTCTTATCCTCTTGTTTTATTGTCCTTGAGACTATAAATTGGCTTCAAGTTTACATGTTTGTATCCTATCTATCTTTATTTGAACCAGTGCAATTCTCAAGCTTGAATTACAATATGCTACATCTATTCGTGCATTTTTTTAATTTTCAAAATAGAGGTTGTATTGAGGTACTTAAAGTTTAGATTTTTATAGTGATTTTGACATTAAAAGAAAAAGTAAGTTTTTCTTTCACCATTGCATTTATATTAAAGCTGGATTTTGTATGGATTTGTTGACTTTTGGGCTCTGGAGTTGGAACTGTAAAAAATAATTGATAAAGTTCAAAATATCATTTCCGATTCCAACTTTAATGCGTTAGGTTCATGCAACAAAATTGGGTTCACGTGGTTGGAACTAGAATATAGAAAGTTAATGGGATTTCAGCATCTTGTTAAGAAGAGCATGTTTGGAATAGAACATTGTAATATTTCGACTTTTTTCTCAGCATAATAAAGGATTCCATTTTAATTTCACATCTTAGTTCTGATGTTGGGTTATGCTTATCACATTATGATGTTGGTTTATGCTTATAACATTATCCATCAGTCTCTATTGGCTCCCGTTGGTGGAGGAGGTCTGGGGAGTGGGGTGGGATATTGAGGTCTTTTATTTTGCCTATACATACAGATGACTGTCTAATATATGCATTAACAGATTGAATCTAAACTTTGTGAATGTTAAGGAGGCTAAAAGATGCTCAGATTATTTGTACCCGGGTGAATAATGCAAATCCTGACAGATTTTCCTAATTATATGGGACTTCCTATTCTACGATCCATCAACTTCTTCATTTCCTCCTGTCGTATCATATAAAATATTTTCCCTCCCACCCCTTTTCCCCGAGCACCTCAATTTCTTAATTGGCTCGTTAATGATATTTGTGAGTACTATTCTTTTGTAGTATGCCCACAGAAAATGTGTTCAACACTGGTGCAATGAGAAGGGCGACATTACTTGTGAGATCTGCCATCAGGTATTTTTTGCTCCTTACGTTTTCATTCTCTTGCCATGTTCATTATATTTGGGAATACCAAGCATTTTAAAATTTCTTGAATGCTTTTGCTAACTTTAGCCCTTCAAAGTGACATTTAAGGTTTCAAATACAAACTCAATGGCTCTGTTGATGTTTGCACAGAAAGCCTTAATCGATGGGAAGTAGATTTGTTAAAATCATGAATTGTGACTATTGTGCAGAAGTCAGTTGGAAACAAAAATGCCTTTTGAAATCTTGGATGAGTGAAAAAAATGGTCTTTCTAAACTGTACATCCTCCTGAAATGTATTAAATATCTAAAGCGCATGTGTGCACATACTTTCATCTGGTTAACATGTATACTGAGTCTGGTCTTATGGAATATCATAACTATTGCATTTATTATTGTTATTGTTTTACTAAGGTCTTTCCTTGTTTTAATTGAGTCACCTTTGAATTTCTGAAAATTATACATATATCCCTAGAATATGGGATTACCTAATGAAGTTCAAGTGTGATCTGGATTTAGTGTAACGAACTTTGGGAAAATTGCAGCAACAGTCCCTAACATTTTTCAATTTTTGTAGACTTTACATTAACCTTCATTTTGTGCCAACGGAGGTCCCTAACCTCTCATAAATATGCGGGTCTATCTACTGTCCACTTTTCCATTAGTTGACAAAAAAATGATTTTGACCACATTATTAATTATTTCTATAAGGGTAAAATGGTAACTTTATATATTTTCATATAAATGATAAAATAAAAATCATCATCATCTTCCACTCCTANTGATTTTGACCACATTATTAATTATTTCTATAAGGGTAAAATGGTAACTTTATATATTTTCATATAAATGATAAAATAAAAATCATCATCATCTTCCACTCCTACCCCATCCCATCCAAACGCCACCCCTTACCCAAAACCAAAATCACTCTACCCACCATCACCCACCACAGTTCACCACCGCCGCCAAATCTATAGCCACCACTACCTCGCCTCAATGAATCTGCAGAAATCGAAAAATAAATAAGTTTAGGTGGCGGAACCATCACACCACCATCACCAAGCTAACAAGGAGATTGAATGCATTTCAGATCTAGAGATGAGGGCCACCTCCAACTGCAACGGCAAGCCAAATTTGGGGGAAGAACCACCACCACTACCACTACAAGTCTACCTCCTCCTACAATCCACAACCACCACACTTCTACTACAAACTCAGAGGACATCTACAAAGCTGATAGTACTATTGGGCTAAATCTCCTTATCCCTTCCCAGATCCTTCAAATCTAAGGTCAATTCCAACTCTAGCAGCAGCAGTAGCAGCAATTGCAAAATCAGCAAATGAATTACTCTCTTAGACATTTGCAGCATAAGCAGAATCGATTCTCAAGCTTTCTTGATCCAAAATCTGTTTCTTGGTCAAGCTTTCTTAACGGCCTTAGCTACCGTCACCGCCTGCATGAACTGGTTGTTAGACCACGAAGCAACCACCACCTGAGGAGTGCTCGTGTTGCTCAGTTCCTCCAAGCTTTGGTGCTCAATTGCCGCACAAAATTCGAAGGAAATTTGAAAATCAGAGAAGAAATGCCTTGCGCCAATAATGGATACAAAGAGAGAGAGAGACTTGGTAGAGAACTTTCCACCTGAAGAGGGTATGTCCGACTGGGAGAAATCTGTTTTGAAGCATTTTAGAAATTTTAGGTGGTGAAGGGAGCTCTAGCTACATCACCTAACTAGGCTTAGAGCCAAAGTTGCCATATATAGCGGAATGGCAGCCGCAAATTGAACTTGAGAATGGTGGATGGTCAGAACTTAAGCTATTTTCATATGCAGACAGGAGTGCAAAAGATTGAGCAATTGGCACCAAACCATCGTTTGGATATTGAATGCCTCCTAGGGCAACGTTACAAACAAGGATCTTTAAACTGGGATACAAAGATTCTTATCCTAAAAAACGCTTTGATGGGTATAATGTTGAGACTTGAGAGCACAAACTTGCTAGTGTAAGAAGGGTTGAGACCTTGCTCTAACAGGTTACTTGCAGGAGAATTGGTCCATATATGTGGTTCTTTCCCCCGGATCTGGCTTGCCATTGCAGTTGGAGGTAGTGATGACTTCGATTTTGAGGCGAGGTGGTGGTGGCTTCGATTTTGATTTCTCATTTGGGTTCCATTTGGCAGTAAAGGAGAGAGTAGCAGAGGTGGTAGAGGTTGTGGATTCAGATGACTGTAGTGACGGCGATGGATAGCCAAGGTTGGGTTTTGGGGTAGGAGTTTGGATAGGGATCGGGTAGTGGTGAAAGATGATGGTTTTTTATTTTTTATTTAATTATTTTATTTTTTTTATATAGAAAGGGATAAAGTCTTACCCTTATAGAAATAATAATTAATAAGGTGGTGAAAATCATTTTCTTGGTCAACTAATGAAAAAGTGGATAGATTCCATACATTTGGACTGCATATGCATATTTTTGAAAGGTTATGGACATTTGTTGACACAAATTGAAGGTTAAAGTAAAGTCTGCAAAAATTGAAAATGTTATGAACAATTGCTGCAATTTTCCCTAATACTTTTAACATGATAATTCATCTTTATGATGCTGTATTTCCCTTTGTATGTGCAGCCTTATCAACCTGGTTATACTGCTCCCCGACGGCCTCATCCTGATGAGACTGCCCTAGATATCAGGTGGGTTCGGTTTTTAAGTATTAAAATCTTGTCCTTTGTACATTCGTGATGAAAGCAGCTTTTATTGTATTAAGGGAGTGTTTGATTCACATTATTGAGAAGAAAATGCATTTTTTGATGTGATGTGATGGAAAATATGTGGTAAAAAAATAAGAAAAAGTTTTAGATTTGCGTGTAATATTATTTTATTGAAGAATGTTTGGTTAAAAATGAGTATTGAAAGAATGAATTTTGGGAAGAATGTGGATCAAATAGGGGCTAAATTAGTGTTCTTTGCCTCTCCTGTCTTTCCCGTCTACCCGTACGAACAGGAAAAAGAAAATGAAAAAAAAAAAAAGGTGAAGGAAAACCCGAGCTCTTATGACAGATTTGAGATTTAGCTACTTTTTTCATTGTGATTTGGGACTATCAAGGATAGTCATTTCATATATTTTATGATATTTAGGTTGTTTAATCTGTCTTTCAGGGGAGTATGGCAAATTTCTGGGACACCTCTGGATGTGAATGATCCTCGTCTTTTGGCAATTGCTGATGCAGAACGTCAGTTCTTTGAAGCTGAATATGATGATTATAATAGTACAAGCAATGGTAGTGCTGCATTCTGTCGTTCAGCTGCTCTAATTGTAAGCCTTTGCTAATCTATCAACAAAATTCATCGTATATATTACTCTTTTCTTTTCATTTCAGTGTTTCATATGCTAACATCTGGAAATAAAAATTATCTCCGAGTGAAATACCCTTCTTGGTGGCCAGTGTCAAATGTTATCATTAGCCTAGAAAGTGAAACTAGAGAAGAGAAGTTCAATAATAGGTAGTGAAGTATTGGCTACTTCCGGTGTTCAAAGCACAATACAGCGCTATCAGAGTGTGGGTGCCATTCCATGGCGCGCTTTATTATTGCATACACTGTGACAAAAAATTGTGTATAAGATTTTAAAGAAATTAAAGGGCACCAAATATGGTGAATCGTGGTTTCTTGAAATAGAGTTGTGAGAGGGAAATGGTTGAATGAGGTGGATGCTTAGCACAACTAGTGTGTGCTTGTGTGTACAAGCACCTGCAAAAATGATGAGCGATTGAAGCTGATAAAATGTGATAGCAAATGATTGCTATAGGAAAGGAACACAGGGAAAAACAGGGAATGAAATGAATGAGAAAGATAAAATGTCAAGAGGAAGTACAAAGAAGAAGGCTCAAGGCTATAGTGAAGTTACTGTATTAATCTTTTATCTTCTTTTGTTTTGTCTCATCTGAATGCACAAAAAAAATGAAAAAATAATATATGATTTTAATTGATTTTGGTTCTATGCACTCTTTTATCCCAGCTTAATAATCTGCTGCCCTTCGATCATTTTAAACTCGTGGCAGTGCTCTGTTGCTCAGTTTATGATTCGTTTCTCGAAAATTAGGAACACACTTTAAGTCTCTTCATCATCACTTGGGTTAACTTCATCAATCATGACTCCATGGTCTACCTAGTGATATGAAGCTTCAATTTGGAGAAAGTGAAAAAGTGTCTCACGGCCATTATTGGTGGGAGAACTGGTTTTAGTGGGCAATAATGGAAGATGGGAAATAACTTGGGTTGGAAAGAAAGAATATTACAACCTCTACCCCAAATACACACAAAATAGTAAAAGAGATGGAGAGAGAGAGAGAGAGAGTATGTAGAAGCGAACAAGAACGAGTAGGGAGGGAGATGATTGTCTTCCAATGGTGAAACGTGCACAGAATAGTGGTGTTGGAAGGATTGCAAGAACTCGGAGGGAGGGGACGACAAGAATTACTGAACAGCTAGCTGGGGTTGTGAGTCATGAGGTATATCAGCAAGTGATTTATGACTTGATCTTTGGTAAAATATTTTATAGTTCTTTTCTTAGCATTGGGGCAGATCTGCAAGGCAGTCTCTACAATGTTAAACCATAATGTTGCTTGGACTCGGGGTGGACATTGCTACATTTTTTACTTTGAAACGATATAATAAAATCTTCAGTCTTGAGTTGTACATTAGTGGGTGAGAGATTGTTAGAGTTCAATTTTCCCTCGATCTTTTCTAAATTGAAGGAATAAATTGAGCTATGAAAATTTTCTCTAGTGGGATACTAGGACATGCTACCCTGCATAATTAAAAAATAAATAAATCTTGCTATTGTTGATTGGCAGTTAATGGCTCTTCTGCTATTGCGGCAAGCATTGTCTGTAACTGATGGCGGCGATGGAGAGGGCGATGGCGATGAAGATGCATCTACTTTATTCTCCGTATGTTGATGCAAACTCTATTTTGTCATTTGATTTTTCTTGCTGTGGTTAGTTTAATGTTTATTATCCTCTATCCTTGCTATTTGATGGATGCAGCTTTTCTTGCTTCGAGTTGCTGGTTTTCTTTTGCCATGTTACATCATGATCTGGGCCATTAGTATCTTGCAACAGCGAAGGCAGAGACAGGTTAGTCTATGGCTATTTTAATAGTTATAACATCTATTTGCTTTTTGGGTGTGCAAACCGCTTCTTGGGGATTGAAGCTACTTACAAGGAAGTAGCAGTGTCAAAATGTTAAGCGAGATTTTTTTACAACGGAAAAATAGGGTAGGCCGGTCATAACCATATTGTTTCTGCCCACCTTGGGACAGGCCTACCAACAGAGATGGCCCATGAGCGGCCATTACTGGGATCCTTTCGTGAATGTCTGCAACCCAGCCCGGCTGTCCGGGTTGACAACACTAAATGGTAGTAATATGACCCGATGACCTGTAGTTGTTCACGTCTGTCTCTGATTTGTTGGTACAGGAGGCTGCAGCACTGGCGGCTACACAATTTGCAATTGTGGTACAATCCGCGCAAAGCAACAGAGGTCTTCTAGTTGCATCAGCTGCACCTGCAGTCGCTTCTCTTGCCACTCCGCATCAGGAACAAGTTTAAGGAAACAATTGCATGCAGCGGGTTGTTACTTTACATGTAGCGGGGCAATTATGCTGATGACTGAGAAGCTCTCCCCAAATATGTTTTCCTCTCTTCCCTTGTGTTAGAAATGGATATGAATATTGATTCTCTAAGTGAGCTTTCTTGGAGAACTGACCTAGAGTTTAATTAACTTCATCAAAATGCATTTATATTATTCAATGTAAATCATTTCATAACCTTTTATTTGCTCGCAACTTTGGACTTACAATTTCAACTGGAGGTCATTCAATTTATATTTCGAATTCAAGTTGAGCGTTGAACTTTGCTTTATTACAATCAAATCACCATGTTGAATAAGTATACATAAATACTATCTATTTAAAGGGTTAAATATATCAACGGCCACCCGACTTTATACTTGGTGTTGTCATTGTCACTCAATTTGATTTTGTTTTACAATGGTTACCCAACTTTATACTTAGTGTCATCATGATCATTCAATTTCATATAATATTTAATCATGACCACCAAATTTCATGTAAAATTTCACAATGACCACTCAACTTCTTTTTACTACTTCCATTAATTCTAGAAGTGGTAAAACGGTAACGTTGCATATATATAAAATAAATTAAAATAAAAAGTTATTTTTAAAAAGAAAAATGTTACTTAAAAAAATAAACTAAAATAAAAAATTATTAAAAAAAACTTTCCTTGAGAAAATAAAATAAAACGTTCCTTAAAGTTATTTACAAAAATATTTTTAAAATAAAATAAAAACTTATTTTAAAATAAACATTTTTAAAATTAAAAAAAAAATTATTTTTGCTTTTTAAAAAAAAATGTATTATATATATATATATATATATATATATATATATATATATATATAATATAAAGTTACGTTTTACTACTTTTAAAACTAGTGAAAATTGTTAAAAGAAATTGAGTGACCATGATGAAATGTTATATGAAATTATGTTGCCATGATGAAACGTTATATAAAATTGAATGACCATAATGAAATAAAATCGAATTGGATAGCTATGGTAACACTAAATATAAAGCTTGGTGGACATAGTGAAACAAAATCAAATTGGGTGGACATGTTGACAAAGTATAAAGTTGGATGGCTATTGATGGATTTAACTCTATTTAAATATGTGACTGATCCCTACATGGCAGACACCATCAATTTGGACGTTAAGTGATTTGACAGTTTTTGCCTTCCAACTTCAAGTCACATAAAAGTAGCGTGCAATTTTAACATTGAGATTGATGATTTTTGTCATGTGGAGACCCATACGCATATATTCAAATATGTTGAAGATTCTGAACTCACTTTTGTAGGTCGGGATCCAAAATCCCACCAATTGAAAAGATATGAAGCACAACCCTAATTTTTCCTATTTAAAACATCTAACTCCTTTGTTATGAACAACTCACATTACTATAAAGAAATGTTAATAATTGGTTTGCAATACTTATCTCTTGGAGATGTATAGACAACACTTTTAGCCTCAGGTTGTATTGTTTGGACCATTATCACTTTAAACTTCAACTTAAGCCACCATCGAATCTCATCAATTCGATATAAATAAAGCATCAGAACGTATGCTTTGGAATGTTCCACCTCGCATGTGATTCAGTATTAAATATTATTAAAAGGGTGGATACAGAGAAAACAAATCGTCTAGTTGATTAAATAATGACAAACTAAGCCTTGTTCTCGATAAAATTTAGAGTAAGTTATATGAATCATTTTTCTTCATTCTATTCAGTTACCAGAAAGAATCACAACAGTAGGGGACGCTCCAATGTAAGATATTTTAGAATTCATTTCATAAAATTTGCAAACTCGTCCATTATACTGTCCAGTTCAATTCAATTCAATACTGCAAATCAATATGCCCGAGCTGTAAACATACTTACAACTCTCCTCCTTTATTTGGGCTTAGAATTTGACTATGTAGACGGTGTTTATCTACCTGGTTAAACAGGAAATTAAAGTTATTCTATTTTCAAGAGAAAGAGACATTTAAAGTGGATTCTTTAAATGAGGAACTCAGAACCTGGCAGCCAAAAAAAAAAAAACTAGAAAAGAAAAGCATAAAAGGGACACATATGGCAAGACACCATAAGTGGCAATATTTGCTACACTGAGAAGATAGATTGGAATCTAAAGTGAGATCTCATAGTGGCATAAAGCTAATGTTTGGTGTTTTTTAAGTGAAGATGCTCTATTCGCAAATCTTTTTTCCATCACATTTTGCTTTTATGGCTGCTTACCCTGTTAGAGATCTTGTGCTTTGGCTGCTCTTCTTAATATAATAAGTTTCTTAATAACTAAGCAAGCCCGATTTATGACACCACCCAAGCATCGAGATATTTACAAAGTAAAATTTATTTTTCATTAAAAGGCCCGTGCTTGAATTCTAAACATTAGTCTATTCTGATACACTTTGAACTAACTCGTATAAAATATGAAGATACTAAAGAATGGAACAAATAAGTGTCTTAGGCGGCCGGAGGGCCATGAGTTCAAAGTACTAGATTGGTCTTGTTTTGAACACAAAAGCAAATCAAAATGATGGAGATATAGGGAAACAAATGGAAAAGATGCTTAGCTTCTCGAGGGTTTTGTTCCAATTACCTTTATTCATCTTATTCAGATTCTTCAATAACAGCCTTAATTTACTTGGATTGAAAATTTATGATTGAATTGAATCTAAAACTTCAAAATGGATTATGGGTCCTCTTTGCTTTATGCTTTAAATTCTCCACCATATCTATCAGAAATAATCATAGGCTTATATCTACAGGAACGGAACATATGAACATACTCTAACACCAAGAGAACATACTCTTAGCAATCTTATTTTTCCCAAAGAAACCATGTTTTTCTGTAGTCCTAGGACATTTGTATTATTCGTCTGTATAGGACTATTAGCATTTCGTCCAGAAAAAGCTTGTTGTCTGAGAAGTATAGACCTGGCTTTACGTCGGAGTGGAGAAGATCATTGGGTAATGATAAAGAATCGGCGTATACTCAAGGCCACGGCCGTGAAGGGATTCAATACAGATAATAAACCAGCACGTGTGAGCAATACATTTGATCCTAACCAGTCGAGCAAACGAAGTGTTAGAAGAGGATCAAATCCCATCCACAACCGGACTTGACAAAAATAACATGTATCAAGAGAGTCGAGCTTTCTAACTAGCTAGGACAAGAATGGAGACTATCAATGCGAATCCTTGTTAGAGCAAGCCTCGGGAGCAGTCGTGGAGCCAGAAGTGCCTCCACCAGTCCACCGTGTATCAAGATCAGGGAACAACCAGTAAAATGGTGCTGGCTTGTGAAAACCTTAAGACGCGTGGTTTGAATCCCCTATTTGATTCCTTGCAATTGTAATGGTATTTTATTTTTCCTTTTGTGCTATGTCAAGGGTAGTCTCTTCAAGATTAAAAATTTGATGCCATCAGTCTCATACTTCCTTCAGGCTGCTAGTCTTTTCCTAATTACACAAAGATCTAATGATGAATTCCTTAATAGAAGGCTAAGTTTTATAAAATTGTCTGAATGACGAATGCCAAAGGGAAATACTGTCCGAAGCTTAAAAATATGTTGTTACAACTACCTTCTCTAAGGGTCCGTTTGATTGCAAGAATGGAATTTGGGTGGAAAGAAAATGAATTTCAGGGAATTGAATTGCCTAGAACTTGTTTTATTGAGAATTGTCAATTAATTGTGTTTAATTGGTATAATTTTTCACCTGAAAAATATTGAAATTTTGG
>CAIGRT010034064.1:0-23667 GCA_903798405.1 Fraxinus platypoda
ATATATAGAGAGATATATATATACGAGTAATGTTATTCATCCCACTGGGGTTGAACCTCAGTCTAAGTGGCAATTACATGACATTAAATGATAGATTTATTTAAATACAAAGTCACATGACTCATTTAATTGAGTCATTAATAGCACAATTTGTTTTTATGATCCCACGCAAAATTAGAATTCGGGCTTTGATGAATAAAGATCAAAGGCCTGAATTCGATTGAATTCACGTAAAGATTGAGAACTTGAGGTCAGTTTTTAGTTAATCTAATTTGATTAACGACAGTGAAGTTAATAATTTTTTTTAGTATAATTAGTTCTGAAAGCCGTAATTTTAAGCCGTTGAGATCAAATTCATTCATTAGAGAGATGGGGAGTATCAGTTGATTAATTCTGTTATATACTAATGGAAAAAATAAAAATAAAAAATAAAAATAGAAGTATCTTTAAGCGTCGTCTCTACGTGGGGAAAGATTCCTCTCTCTTTAATTATTTATATTACTGAACAAGGTCAATATGGAGGTTACATTTTTATTACTCAGAAAGCTAAGTTTTACATTGGTCAATAAGAGTAACGGTAAAATCCCAGAACTTTTTTGCTAATTCAAGATCATTAGCTTGTGAGCTAACTTCTGCCAGGTTACAGTTCGCGTAGTATCTACCATTCATGCCTTTAACATCCGGATGCAGTGCCACATAGCACGTCGTTGCTGCCCCCTGAAATTGTACGCATTGAGGTCATAATTAAGTTTCTGAAAATTAAATCACAAATCTAGAGATTAAGAGCATAAGCAGCAGAGTTTCAATTTCAAAATCTGATAATAAAAGAAATCAATGAATTTCCAAGATAAATGCACCGACTCTTTTCAAGGGAATGAAAAGATAAACTTCAGTAAGATACAATTTCTTTCATGCAATGACGATAAATACCTGCTGAACATTTTTCATCACATGCTTGCCAAGAGCATCAACAATGCCTGCAGTGAAGACGAGTATTTGATCAGAGACACAAATGAAATAATTTCCACATTTAACTAATACACTGAGCACTTGGATTGCAGAGTTTAAGAATAGATTGATAGAATTCTTCTTCAATAAGAGATATTTGAGGAAATTCTTTACAGAACAGTAAGCTCCTTCACATTGATAAGCTAGAGTGCTAGAGACTTCTAAGGTTGCTTGTAGGATCCTAGGGCTTAACCCAATGCAGTATAGGCAAACCACAAAGGCTTCATTTTTGAATGACTCGGCTCTCAAATTGTATGTAACAATGTCATTGTATAGCATGGGAAACTGTCGAGAAGGTAAACATCATAGAGAACACAACTTACAGAGTAATCTCATGGCCCTGCAGGGGGATTGTTAAGCACACATGACATTGTTTTCAAGGAAAAGTCGTATAGTTCAGTCTTCACTCAACATTGGGCCTAAACCTCTGAGGTTGATTTCAATTTTAAACATTCGCAAGGCACCTTGGAAGAGTTAGAAGACATTACCACTGACAAAGCTGTGATGACGAAAAAGATTGGTGGCAATTGCTCCAGGATGAAGTGAGTTAGCTGTTATCTCCACCTTTTCTTCCTTCAAAAGACCTCGACCAGATAATTATACTTACAATTGCATCAAACTAAGGAATGCGCATGCAGGACAATGCTACTTGATGATGATTTTAATATACCAGTTTTCAAGACTTGAACATTTAGATAGTGTTCCGTTCATTAGCATGCAGCACATTAGCTAGCATTATTAGATGATAAGGCAACAGACTTTATAGATGACTTTCCTTCTACTATCTGTAAAGCCAAGTGCAACACTTAAAAATGTAAAAGTCCCTTTCTTGAGCTCATTAGGGTTCAGAACAATGGCTGATAGTTGAAAAAAGTGCAATTGAAAGGTCAATCCATCATAGTAAATCATGCAGATAAAATCTGTCTCTAAAATCATTATGTCCAGTGTCTGACTAATGTTATATATAAGTTATATGTTTAAACTAGTTTCTAGATATTCGAAAAATAAGCCAAAGTACCTGCAAACGCCTGGCTAGTTCATTAGCATGCAGCACATTAGCTAACTTTGATTGTCCATATGCAGATAGACTGTTGTATCTGTGTATCATCACAAGCACCAAATAAAGTTTGTTGCAGAAATGAATTCAACCTATTAATGCCTGAGAAAAGGATTAAATGAGTCTGAAGAGCTTTGTGTTTTTATGCTTGGTGGTCAAAAAGATAACTCTTTTAATGCACCTTTATTAATACCTAATTAATGCCAACTTGAAAATTTTAGGGAAGTAGTTTCTGTATCATTATGATGACAATAACCTGCTGGAGACGTGAAGAAACATGCTATGCTTTACAATCTGGCCCAATACATTCCACTCTTCCTGATTAAGGGTTCAACTTGCAAAAACACTCTTAAAATTGATTAATTAGTGGAAGGCACCAAACCTAAAAATTGACTTGAGTGGCATACACTGTGGACAAACCTCTCTATCAGTACGAAAGATGCAATGTTGATTGTGACAAACTTGACAACTGACGAGAAGAAAATAGCTAAGAAGGAAACTATGTTACCCCGTTCGATCATTAATCTTACTGAAGCGGATTCCTTCAGGGTAAGAAAACTTGTGCCGCCGTGACGAAACATTAATGACCCTGCCCTCTTGACGACTTTTACAAGCTGTTTTCTTCATAGTTTCAAGCAACAAATTAGTCAAAAGAAAATGTCCTGCAAGAAGAGATAGTGTAAGAACCATCATGCTATGAAATTGGCGGTTAATGGAACAAAACTAGGCCATTTATTACTACAATTAACGAGAGAAGCAAAAATTTCCACGTTACATGGAACAAATCTGGTCGAACTACTAAACAAGCCAGAGATTCCACTCATCCATCCAAAAATTTAGTTTCGGGTATTTATGAACTAAAGGATCAATAATTGAATCCAAAATCATCATTTAGGAGTTAAGGCCCTGTTTGGTCCATATTATTTTTTTTATTCTCATTCTTCTACTCATTTTCAACCACACATTCTTCAATAAAATAATATTTTCTATCACATCAATAACTTTTTCTTCTTTTTCAATCACATATTCCCCATCACATCAACAGTAAAAATGCATTCTTACCTTCAAAATGTGCACCAAACGGGGGCTAAATCAGAACTCTTTATATTTTTTTCTTTTTTATTTTTCACTTTATGTCGAACATCAATGTAATGCATCTTACCCACATGGTTTGTCGCAAACTGCAGCTCTATGTTGTCTTTGGAAAGCATGAAAGGTGTTGCCATAATTCCTGCATTGTTACTTGTGAACAGGGAATAAATTACTTATCAATGATTAGGTATATTTTAAACCATTTTAAGAGTTGTTGTCAATACAGTAAAACCTTAAATGTTCAGCAACTCAATACTGATGCTTATTAGCAAGGCCACACATATCCAGAGAATATGCAATCTTTGGGAAATGAAATGACTAAATTTAGCACAGTTACAAAATAAGACGGGGAAAAGGAAACAGTAGGATTATATAGTTCAGTAAGTATACATGTCTTTGTAATCTTTGTCTTGCTCTGGCATGACTGGATTCCTCACTATAATAGCACTGTTTAACGCAAGATGCTTAACCCTCATTAAGTTCATGATTGCAAATAAAAAAATAAAAATAAAAACTCCTCTAGATTCGAAGAATCAAGATCTCACAAATCAGAAGCATCATTTAGTTATAGCAGAACCTAAATATCTGGATAAGAGGATGGGAGAAAAATGGCTTGTTTATGCCCCCTACATACTGCCAATTCGATAAATATACAAGACCAAGAAAATCAGCATCCACATGAAGAAATAAATCTTAAAGTTTTATCCATGCTTTTCTTACACGAGTACATTTAGAGGAAGGCCCAAGGAATTGAACTCTGAAGCGAACTTCCTTACTGATGTGATTGAACTGAGATCCAACTCCATGGCATCAATTCTGGCTTTCGGAACTTCTTTAATAATTGTTTCTTTGACCTCATTACCGACAGAGAGGTTTCTGACGGCCATGATTACATGGACTCCACGTAATGCAAGAACCCTTGCAGTTTCCGCTCCAATACCACTTGAAGCTCCTGTAATGGTAGTAGACAGGAACAAAATGAAGATGCTCAGCAGGAGCAAAAAGTCTCCCCATAGGATCTCACAGCTACTAATATATCTGGAAATTTTCTCCCCTCTTCTTTCTTTATCATTATTCCATCCAAATACCAATTCAATGAAATAGATTAGAAATTTTCTTGCACCAAACATATTTTTAATCAGATTCCAGGAAAGGCTTCTAGCACCATAAGAATAGAATTTCACAAATAAATTTTGTGGTCAATAGAGAGTTATATTTCTGCGACTATCTATTGCACCGCATCCCAATGGAAAAATTCCATATCTAACAATGAAAATGTCTGTTGATTTCTTACATTCCCGGAAAATATATCCGGTTGATCTTTTTCATTTTTTGAAAAATATCTATCATCATTTGCATTTTTAGTCTACAAGAACTGGTAAAAGGATTCAAAATTCCACATTAAAATAACCTTGTTTGAAAGCTTTCAATGATTGCAAGATGGATTCATTTTTTCATCAAAACCCGACAAGTACAGAATTTTCGTAAATAAGTATGGCTCTGCACGCTTGAAACTACTTAAATCTGTAAGTCTTAAACTGCTAAACGAATTTATTTATTCAAATTATATCTTGAACATCCAGATTGTCAATTGAGCCTTCCGTAGACATTCAGACACGGATAACCAGCATAACCCACCTTCAACAAACCCCCCAAAAGGCTATAACCATGAAATTAAGAAGCAAAACAATAATAATGAGAAGAAGAATTAAAGATAACAGTGTCTGTAGTATATCTTTCATTCTTTTGAAGATAAGGGAGAAAGAAAGAAAGAAACCTGTAACAATGGCAGTGAGACCAGACCCATCAATTTCTTGTGTAACTTCTTCAGCTGTAGAACTAGCTGAAAACCCAGACGGCCCTTTTCTGTTGAATAACCACATCTTTGATCTTTGTCTCCCTTTCAACTTCACTGCAAAAGTAATTTTGCAACTGTGTAGAGCTGTTTTGGCTTAAAATTTATAACATTTTCAAATAAATATATTTCAGTAAATACTAAAAATGATTAAATATTACTAAATTTACTAATTAATTTAAACTTTGTTAAAAGTTCATCATTACAGTAATTAATTTCATCTTGTATTTTATTAAAGTTAATATTTTTTAAAAATTTAATAACTAAATTATTTGATAATTAACAAATTTTAGCAAAATTGTATTTGAGTTTCTCTTTAAACTTCCAACATAACTGAATTAAATATTCAATAATTCAAATTAATTTCATAATGTGTTACTATGAATTTTTTTTAAAAAGGAATTATTACTTATTTTATAATTCTCAAAATAGCATTTTAATAATATACTTAGCAAATTCTTAATTTAAATATCTACAATAGAGTAACTGCTGATTTTTGAGAAATTTACAATAGTTAATTTTCAATAGCTTAAAATGCCCAACTACTCAAAAGCTCATTGAAATTGTATATAAATAACCAAATTAAATCTCGAATTTGTAAAAATTATATTTTAGAGCCCGTTTGGTATCGATTAAAATTGGATTAAAATTGAAAATATAGTCGTTATTGGGCTCCACTCGTCTAATAAAAGTCAACAATAACGGATATTTTTTCAATTTTAATCCGATTTTAATCTCTACCAAACGGGCTCTTAATATTTTCCACCGTAGGAAACTCGTTGTATAATTATAATAAAACATTGACAAGGATTAACTTGCAAGTAAAACCACTTATATTTTCTCTTCACGTATAAGTAAAACATTTCATTTGCAATTCCGCGTGTCAATATTTATAATTCAGAATGAAAAGAAAAATTTATCGAAAAATTTCGAAGAATGATTAATACATAATGTTGCATAAAGCTGCATATATTTTCTCTTTAAACTTTGTTTCCAAGATATCGATAATACAACATTACTTGATCGAATCCATGCTAAAATCCCATAATTTTTTTGACAAATCTGTGTCTGCAGCCTTCAAGCTTGGTTTGGCCACATTATTGTCCGAAAAATATTCACCACTTATTCCCTTCACTTGTGGATGCAATGCCACATAACAGGTTGTCGATGCCCCCTTCAGACCAAATCAGATACAAATTCCGACAAGAAATGTTAGAATCATTTTTGTCTTTAGGACAATGTCATCAAGTAACTACGTTTTTCATAACAAATTCCTATGCAGAGTTGAAACGGTAATCGAGCATCTCCCCACGGAGGATATTCAAGAAAACTCGAGAACAGCAGTAATTTTCAAGCTGTACTTTAAAAAAAAAAAAATGCACAGGAGGAAAGGGAAATGTACCTGTGGAATGTTCTTAAACACGAATTTACCAACTGTACTTATAACACCTGCACCAAACAAGAAAGTACCGAGTTAGATATGATTTGCACCACGCACATTAAAGCTGGTCAAAATTCCCGAACCAGACCCGAACTGAACTTAATCAGACCGAACGGTTCTTCTTAAGTTAAATACCCGAACGGGTATCTGAATCGAGAACCGACGGGTTCGGTTTGATTCTCAGTTCTAAACCAAAAATCGAATCTCCCTAATTTTTTTAATTTTTTATATTAAATAAGTCAAATTATTTTATTTTTTGTAAATAAATTTGCTAACTAATTAATTTAGCCCAAACCTAAAGTATGATTTTACTATTTCTAATTTCCAGTCAAGTTCAACTTAATCAAATTAACTTAAATTTTATCAAAATTTCTTATTCTACCGTAGTGTCGTTGCTGCCGTTCTATTATTGTGAACTCGCCATCTTCCTCTTCCTGTGATTTTAACAGTAAAATATATGAACTTAATAAAGAGAGGCGTAAAAGATATTACGAGATTGGACTACGTTATTTTGTAAGAGTTAAGATTGAACATGTCATAGTCGAATTAATGTAGCGTTGTTGTAAATATTAAAAAAAAAAATTAATTATTGTACGGAACCCGGGAAACGAATAGAACCGAACCAAACTGAACCGAATGGAACCAAACCCGAACGATTCCATAATTAAATTTAAACCCGACGGTTCCTTTTCCTAAATACCCGAAAATTCGGGTTCGGTTCGGTTCTCTTTAAAACCGAACTGGACCATATCCAACCATAATGCACATTAGCCGAAGATGTTTAGCTCTCTCCAGGTATATCAAGAATCCCATATATAGTGACACTCAATGGAGAACACAAACTTGTGCTTTCTCAAGAAAGCTTCGCAGTTTTCCTTTTCTTTCTATTTTTAAAAATTGTGTAAGCACACGAGTTTAAGATACTTATAAGTAACATAACGCTTACTGTATCTACGTTACCAAGAAACTGATCTTTTCACTATCAGCATAAAATCCGACTTCTATTTGGCTCCCAAAACAAATGATTCCAATAGAAGCAAAACTCCAAACACGCAAACAAAAGTTAATTGATAATTTTTTATCGAGACATTAAGTCAAATCATCTAAATATACCTTCGAAAACACCCAACTCACCTTCAAAAACACCGAGATAACGGAAAAGATTGGTCGTGATCGATCCAGGATGAAGTGAATTTGCAGTTATTTCTGCTCCATCTTCCTGTTATATGAAAAATTGATTCCAATAACTAAGAATATACAATGTATATGCTTCAAATGAGATTGGATGTGAGTGTGTTTCGTTTCTTTTTCATTTTTTTTAATTTTTTTTTTTAGGATCATGGTCGGGCTTCAGGCATGAATCTATGAGATAAAATCAATATAAGAAACTTTATGCTTACTTTACTGGCCCCAAAAACCTCATGGGATCTTTCAATTTTATTAGGTTAGACTTCACGGTATTCAAATACGAGCGACGAAAAAAAAAAAATAAGGATCTTTTGTATTTCATCTAATATTGTTTAGCTTTTAAGAAAAATCTAATGGCATTAGATATTTGGTTCCAAGATCAATGAAAACTTTCACCATATGGGATGAAGAAAAAAATTGAAGTTTCAACCGAATGCACAGCATTCAGCTATCGTTAGCCTATCCACTCCAAGAAAGGTATCGAGTTTAAAGTTCATTACAATTATAAATGAATTTATTCTGATTCATTATCTTCCATAAAATTCCCATATCGTTTCCCACAAAAATCTTACGATGGACAATGAATCTTGTATAGAATTGCACATCGAATTAAGTACCTTTAATCGTCTCGCCAGCTCTTTAGCATGGAGTATATTAGCAAGTTTTGACTGGCCATAAGCAGCCCAGTTGTTGTACCTACATGTAGAAAATCAAAATCACATATGAAAATATATCAACTTCCTTGAATTCATAACCTGATCCAAGAGATGAATTAGAAAAGGAGATAGAATCAAATACCCTTCTTTATCATTGAGCCTATTGAAACGAATCCCTTCGCTATACGTAAAGCGGTGTGCCACTGATGAAACATTCACAATTCTTCCTTCTCTTTTCGTCTCACGAGCTGTTTTTTTCATGGTTTCTACTAACAAATGCGTTAATAGAAAATGACCTGCAAATCAGAAAGAAAAGTGACTTCACGGACACAAAATAAAGTAGCGACCACGTTCAATTGGTGTTCAGTTTTAGAATCATTTAATCTTTTATCGACTCACAAGTAGAGTTCACCATTGCGCTCCACATTAACAGAATGATTACTTTCACGCAACTTTTTTTTACCAAAAATATTGAAGTAATTTTAGATGAAGAGCTAACTTTTTTAGAAGCAAGTCTTTAATTTTCTTTCAAAAAAGTACTTTTACTGTTTTTTTTAGGCATCATCGGTAAAAGTTCAGTCTTCTACTTCCTGTGGCAGTAAACGATTTGTAAGCTCTACTGTTCCGACTTCCGAATAGTGAGACAGACTTTTCAAATTTTAATCAAAGCCATCATATTAGACATAACTCGTTCCTAATTGACATAAAATAATGAATACAAAAGATATATTACAAGCTTTTACTTCATGATATGCAACAAGAGTATGCCTTCGTCTGTAGAGTATTTTTAATTTTGCACATTTAGATAGACAGGTGCAGACAGGAAAGAGCCAAATACCCAAGTGATTTGTAGCAAATTGCAGCTCGATGTTGTCTTTAGAGAGCGTGAACGGGGTTGCCATCACTCCTGCATTATTACTTTCGAAAGAGAAGACAAAATCCACTCTTAAAAAACCCACAGTAAAATACAAGTGAACTGCAAATACAACACCCACAGACAATGTGTGACGGTGATGCATGTAGATGACATCAAATTCATATTGGCTCGTTTACTTACATTAAAAGGTTCAAAGGACGACCTGAGGAAGTAAATTCGGAAGCAAATTTTCGGACAGATGTCAAAGAACTGAGATCTAACTCCATAGTATCAACTTTAGCAGATGGAATTTCCTCAAGTATTGCTTCTTTAACTTGTTTTCCAGCAGCCATATCCCTGACGCCCATTGTAACATTCACACCGCGCAATGCAAGAACACGTGCAGTTTCTGAACCAATACCACTCGATGCCCCTGCAATTTTAGTATCCACGAGCTAAACTCAAATGCAGGAAGAGCACATACCATATGCTTGTATAAGAAACGTCTTCATCTTTTGATTACCAAAGAAATATTACAAATAAGGAATAAGTCATTACTGATAAAGGAAGGCGAGACTGTTTTATTAGGGGCACAAAGTTTTTCTGCTCTGAACGTTGAAACTGGAGCATTTCTCGTAATTCAGCATCTAGTTTTTGTCTGAAATTAGTGAGGGAGGCTTGGATGGTGGTTTGTGAAATCTAATAGCTCGCAGTTTAACTATTACAGGCTTTGATATCATATGAACACGAGAGATTCATTTTACACGTCAACCTTTTTAAAAGGAACAGCTCAAATCACACATCTAGATTAATATTTTTATACTTATTTGGTGTGGGATTCTACCTTAACAGATATCTAATCAGCCAAAAGAAAATTCCGAAGTTTCTGAATTTTCCGTCTTTGAACAAACTGTGTACACTGGAGATGTACAGAGCACGAGAATTTCATCCTGAAACTTGTATAGCCTTGAGTTATGAGAGTACTTCCGACTTTGTTTATTATATAAAATGATACATAAAAAAAATTCAAACTTAAGATCTATTGGTTTAAGACAATTTAATAATTATAAAAACAGAACCCAAAATTTCATCAAAATCAAAATTAACAACATTAATAAAGCATGGAAGAATTGATGAGCATAATAGAACAACAGAATTCATAAAAAAATGTTAAAATTGAAAAACAAAAAATTGGGACCTGTAACAATGGCAGTGAGGCCTGAGCCATCAATTCCATTGGTGACTTCTTCAGCAGTGGAAGAAGAAGAAAAACCAGATGGGCTTTTTCTGTTGAACAGCCACATTTTCTTGAAATTCTCACTTTCTCCGGCTACTGTGTTTCTCAATAGTGGAATTTTTGAGTTTTAACATTCAGAAAAATTGGATTGGATTGGTCGGGAATATGTGGTCCAATGCTAATCGTCCAAGATTTATGTAACTAAAAACTCTAAGATTGTCAGTTCAAACTAGAAACACATACTAACAAGTGGTTGTGCTTGCGCGTGCAGAAAAAGGTACTTGTGCTCTCTATCAAATCATCTTGTCTGCTTACTCATTAACCACGAACGAGAACATTTTGGCTAACTTTTGTTTCTTTATGCTCGTTTTTTTCAAAATATGTTTTTATTCTTATTTTTAATCACACATTTCAGTAAAATAGTGATGCAAATACAAATTTTTTTCTTTATTTTTTAACTATAGATTTTCCATCAATCTACTATTTTAAGGAAAAAGCCAGAAAAATATTGACAGAATTCATACCAACGCTGATGTGACGAAGCATGATTAGCCTCTTTTTTTCTCTCTCCCCATTTTCCAATAATTCCACGTCACGTGTTGTATATCAAAATTTCCTATAATTGTAGCATGATTGCTATTTCAAAATATATTCTTATAATAAAATGAGACTCAAATATGGTTAAAAAAATTCAAATAAGCGAGCATATTTTAGGTGCCTTACCTTAAAAGATAAGTAAAAATATGTAGCCTAACGTGTTCATCTATTTTCAAAATAAGCCGGCGTAACACATTTCGAACTTATCCCTAAAATAAGTCATTCCAAACATGCTTTAAATTTTGCGTAACTCTAACGAGCTTGAGACATGACGTGTGCGGATATTGAATATCAATTTGTTACTCTTTGCACAATCCAAAAAAAATGTCAATTTAAGAATAATCATGTACCGAAAATAATGTTAATATGCTTTACCAAATCACACATGTAATTGATATCATAACAAATCGGATTCCTACAAGCCAACGGCCGTGCGATGCATAAAATTAGGGTTGCATTGTCTTACCTAATTCCACAAGGTTTATTTCCCTATTTGACATGAACAGGTAAAGGTGAAATTAAATATTTCGTATCACTCTAACCAAATCCCTACTTTGTTTGTCTCTATCACAACCAATTCTAAATAAATTCCCTGTACTCTCATAGTAACACATTTGACTTGACCGTCTTGGTACAATAATCTTAGTGCCTAATGATTCGTGCCCGAATGTACATATATCGTACAGATAGACAGTGATTTGGCACGATGTTCAAATAAGGTCTGCAAATTTTTAAGGTCAAAGAAAAGCACCTTTTAAAACAAATTCCTTACAAAACAAAGTCTCACAATTCTTGTGTGTGCGCACTGGCTTATTTTAAACAATGTAAGAATATTTTGAGAAGGTTAGACCCGGGACACATAAATGAAACTGGTTTACATTTGATGAAGTACATAAGGAGTTAGAATTTATGATGAAGTGGGATTGCAAGGCAAATAATGATTTCATGATAATTTCGAGTTTGTCCCCTTTTTGACGAATTGTTAGTCTAATTCGATTGGAAAATGGCCAGGGATCACAATTCATTGCATTTGGCTATGATGTACGACAGATTTTGGGCAGATTCCATCGTTTAGGCTCTCGATTAAGCGTTTTTGCCGTTTATGGTAATTTTTATTTTGGTAATATCTCATTCAATAAAATTCGGATTTGGATACCGTTTGATGGAGGACGATCCTGACTNGCAGATTCCATCATTTAGGCTCTCGATTAAGCGTTTTTGCCGTTTATGATAATTTTTATTTTGGTAATATCTCATTCAATAAAATTCGGATTCATATTCCGTTTATTGGAGGACGATCCTGAATCTTAGGAATTTCCATTTAAGTTGTTAGCTCGAATTTTTCCATTTATAAAAAAATATCGTTTTTTTTTATTTTTATTATATATTTTCCGAATTTTGCTAGGATTTTTACTATTTAAAGCATTGTAAACCCTTTGAGGCAGCAGCTTATTGAATTGAATAAAATTTCTCGTGAGTTTTTCTTATATTTGTGAGGTTGTTCTTCTTTCCTATAATCTTCCGCTATGTCAACATTCGAACTCTATGCCCCCGACGTTAGTAATGACATGTTTGGTAAGAGAAGAAAATAATCAAGTGTTGTAACAAAACATGCAGCAAGAAAAATTAGATATACATTTATTGCTATACGACAGGATGAATTTAGGAGTGATGCTTCCACTCTTGAGCACCTATTTGAGCCACATTAAAATTTTCATTCTCAATCTTCTACTCATTTTCAACCACACATTCTTCAATAAAATAATATTTTCCATCACATCAATAATTTTTCCTTCTTTTTCAACCACACATTCTCCATCAATCTACTATCCCAAAATACATTCTTCCAAAATAATGTGGCTCAAACACACCCTGAATGGCACTGTAAAGAGCATTATTGGGAAGGAGATCGGTGCGCGCGTTAAAGCTTTAAATTTGTCGTTGGTGAAGTCTTGTGCCCACTATTAAACCATCCTTTTATTGCATCTCCTTCATATGCAAAACCATCTGCTGCTATATGTGGATCATTCACGATTTCTCGCAAATTTCAATGAAAAGAAGGAAAATGAGAAGGAGAAAAGTTTTACCATATCATGGTTGACAAGCATTTCCTCAATTTTATTATTTGATCTCTTTGTTATTTTTGTAGAATTTTAAGATATTTTCTTCATTTGAAAAATCCAAATTTGTTGTGTGTTTCGTTGTTAAAATTAAATTTAATTATTGTGTAGTTGAGTAATTATTCCTCATGAGATCGACAACCTGGACTTGTTTGTCCACTTTATTACTTGTACACGATATGTGCGTTTGCGGTACACATTTTTTAACTAACAACAAACTGACATCATTTTTATAAGTTTAGTGACCAAAATTTGATCACCTCAAAGTTTAGAGAGCAATTGAAGACATTTTCCAAAGTATAATGAATAATCGAAAACGTTTTCCAAAGTTTATGAACAATAAAAGACGTTTTCTTAAATAACAGTTTGGTAACGACGTGATAGGAAGTCACCCGTGAATTCTATTTGCCACGTCACCAATTTTGTTAGAGGTTTGAAACGGATATTATGCCGTATTAACATCCAACGTTTTGTTATGTTTAATGGTCAAAACTCGACGTTAGATAGACATAAGTCCAGCGATTATTAGGACAATTAACTCCCTTTATGAGCTAAATAAAATGCTTTTTAGATAGAGTAGACTAACAAATAAAAAATAAAGTGTTAATACAAAAATATACTACTACAAGGAACTCAACCAATTTTGACTAAGGGTGCGTTTGATTTCAATGGTGGAAAATGGGTGGAAAGAAAATGATTTTCAGGGAAAGTAATTACCTAGAAATTGTTTTACAGGGAATTGTTAATTAAATGTATTTGATTGGTATAATTTTCTATCTGAATTTTTTTTGAAATTTTGGATTTTTTTGTTCATGTTTGGTTTTATTTTATATGGAAATTATCCATTAAAATGATTTTTTTTTTTTTTAACAATTGATTATGAAATTTGTTAACATTGCCAAAATATAAAAATAAAAATTTTTTTTGCTCGAAAAATATTTTTTCATCAAAGTTTAGTGTTCGTTTGTCTTCGTTTTATATGGAAATTGTCCATTAAAGTGAATTTTTTTTTTATAATTGATTATGAAATTTGTTAACATTGCCAAAAAGTAAAAAAAAAACAAAAAAAAAAAATTATTTTTGGTAGAACATGGAAAATGTTTTCCCACCAAAACCAATTTAGAGGAAAACGGGCGCGTGGGTGGGTGAGGGGGGTGGAAAATATTTTCTTAGCCAAATTTGTCTTATCAAACACTTACTTTTCAAGGAAATGGAAATTTTTTTCCTAATTCTAGGGAAAATAATCGTTATCAAACATGGCCAAATTGTCTCACTGGTTATGGTTATCAAACATGGTCTAAATGTAATAAGGATAAAATTAACAATTTTACTTGAAAGTTTGCACCACGAAGTTATATAAACAATCGTCTAGTAGATGTAGACCACACAATAGAAGACTCAAGAAGAAAGTACACATAGTTGAAGGATATAAATTCCTTTTCGAACATAAAACAACAGCAGTGGCAACTTCTGTTGCCAAACAAAATTACTCGATTTTCTCTAATTGAAAAGCTCTCCGGCGACGTGTTTCATCATTCCTTTAATCTGCTTAACGAAATATAAGAAAATAAAAATATAAAAGAAATTTAACTAATTCAAAGAGCAATGTTAAACCAGATCAATAAAAAAAGTACCTGTTTTGCTGAAAGGCCAATGTTTTGTAAATCATCCAGCTGTGAAGTAAAACATTTTTCAAGTTAAAATACAAGACCAAAATGCCTGAATTGCACAAAAAAGACCATTCATCTCAAACAAGTTAAGAAACTAGTGGGAGAACGATGACTGCTGGTTTATTTGTCCAGAAAGATGAGATAAGCAGATTCAAACCTCTCACGTTCTGGTCTTGCTCATATTCTGAGCAAAAACTTTATTTCTTACAAGGATTTAATCTTTTTCGTGATTTCTAACTACGAGCACTTAGAAATATGAAAATGGTAGTCGTAGTGTGAAAAAGAAATCTTACTTGCTTGAATGGTTCGGGAGTTTCTTCGCGGCGTTCAAGAATGTATGTAGCTCTTTTCTCTCCGATGCCCTGTATAATAAATACATCATATGATACTACTTCATCTAATCTAAAGAAATCCAAGAAAATAATTAAAAACATCAAATATATGAACATACCTTCAGGCCTTTCAGCTCTTCCCTGTAAATTAGATTAACCAAAAAATATGTTTATGAGTGACACAAAACGTGTGGTAATTCATGACAATAAGGTAACAAAGTAGATGCATGGTAAAACATTGTAGTCAAGAAATAACAGTAGCAATTTAACCTACACCCTAAACTAAAATAAAGATTTACTGTTCTAACTTTAGTTACAAGAACATTAGTTGTCAACATATCAATCTTTAAAAGCATGTATGCTCTAACATATGTCATAACTAATTATCTTCGAATCCATTTTCCATGTTCAATGTTGCCTAATGGATGATGATTGCGTTCCGAAATTCTAGTATAGAATTTGATTTTGACTTTTTTGAGAAATGATTTTGTGAAAAGTGACTTTTTTGGAGAACGTGTAATTAAAAAGTAGGGAAAACTTAGAAGTCACGTGAAAGTTATTTTATTAAGAGAATGAGTGGGTCAAAAATGAGTTGAGTAAAAGTGATTTTGAAAAAAATCAAAATCAAACAAAGCCTAACAGCTGAAATTGATCAAAATACACTTGAATTTTACTTATAACACCTTCAGGTTAACTATTTTTATCAACTTTGATATTGGCAACTTGATAATTGGAGTGCACGACTTGTTTCTAGTTCATATCATGACAGGTTGATCCCTGAGGTTGACAATCATTAGCAAATAAGAACCCCATGGTTTGCTTGGGGTTCCATCACCGAACATTTGGGTCTAATTAGATTATATTATATTTGCTACCATATGAGTGTTGGAAAACTAGTTTTCTTAAATTTTACTAGATTATGAATGCAGAACTTAAAAGGCGTAAATAATAACCTGGGAAAAGGTATGGAAGATTTACTTACTTGTTAGCAGAATTCAAAAAATTAAGGTACTCTTGAACAAGAGAATGCTGCCATGGACAAGGTATACTTAATTAGCATCAAACCAACAATGAGTTGCATGGATATAAGGTATATAGCATCACGAACCTTCACTCCCGAGTTGCGATTGCTGAAAGTACCCCGAGGACTATGGTATCTCTCAACAAGACGTTCCATGACTGGGGTTTTGGGGTCTATCTGACTGCTATATGGTGTAATTGCATTGTCTAAAAACTTAACCCTGGATGGAGTTGATGAGCATAACGACCTTAGATTGTTTGATATTTCTCTTAGTCTTTCAGTAAGTGACAGGGCTCCATCTTCATTCTTCTTCAAAGGTACATTTTCCCTGCCCAAGCGACCTGAAGCATTGAATAATATGTAAGAGAAATGATAGAAAAATCAAAGCATTATTCCATATACTTGTAGGTCTTGCATCAGCAGTAATACCAGGAGAAGCATCTACATTATCACTCCTGCTGTGTGATGAAACATCCTGAAAAATCAAAAGCATACAGATTATGCATATTAGTTCTTCATTAGCGTGTAATAGTAAAATTTCCAAATAAGACCAAACTTACAATATTGGCTATTTAAAGCAATAGTGTTAGTAGTGCAATCAATAGTCTACAAGTAAACTAAGTAATAATACCTTTTCAGCAAGAACAATAGCCAAATCCTTTGGGGAAATTGGCAATGGAGTGCCCTGCAATTAATACACTGTTTGAGTGTGAAGTCCTTTAAATCTGTAGTAAATTTCAGAATCGATAATTCTCACATTTTCTTTTGGTTCCACAGCTAAGTTAACATCTGAAATAGATTTATCCTGTTTTTGCAGCATCAAACAAATATTCTTAAGGATAATGGCAGTATCAATCAAAACACATTGTTATCTGTTTTAAGTAAATGCATTACAAGAATTTTTTGAGAGTCGAAATACCTGTTCCAAGGAAAAGGGTGTAACATCTGAAGCAACAAGTGGGAGAAGCTTCGTTTTCCTGGCTGAAGTATCTTCAGGTGGGGATCTCAACTGCATTATATTTGAAGTCTATATGAGCTTACAGCTAAATGGAATTAGTGCTTAGTAACTGTCCTTTTTTTTCTTTTAACCAAACCAAACAATACCAGTGTGGCCTAGGCACGGGTTTGGCTTGAACTAATAAACATGAATACCAGTGGTACACGATGCATTCACTTTCCCTCCTCAAAGAGGGAAGGGAAATTGAGTACTTTACAAAATAAACAAACTTCAAACTAACAAAAGTTAACAACATAGTAACAGTTTCTGTGCTTAATGCTTGAAGTGTCTAAAAATCATTACCGCTATATCTACATGTAGGAAAGACAAAAGCAAAGGAAAGAGAAAGAAATGAGAACCTGATTACTCAATGGATTGCAGAAATTAACAGAAAATACCTGCTTAGAATTGTTTGATTTTTCTACGTCAAAGAGTTTCCTTCAGCGGCGTAAAAGAGAGAGAGTTTAGTAAAATGCTACATTGAACACTTCATAACTTTGACTCCAATATCAGATGAAAGTAGTTTTACCTTCCTCTCAAGATGCTGCTATCCTTCTTTTTCGACAGGAGCACACTCGAAGCAATCTGTTTTTTCATGATCAAGAAAGTAGATGGCGTCTTCCCACTTTTTATTGATGAAGGCGCGTTCACTTTGGCTGCTGAACTTCGACTTCTGTTTGTGGAGTCTATCAACACTTGCTTGGTGTTTCGGCGTGACAGAGAAACTAAACTTAATGAGCAAACAGAGTCTTGGCAAAAGGAAGGATTCTGCATTCAATAGGGATGAAATGAATTAAAAAGACATATCGAAGTTAAAAGTAAGTTCACAATGTACGAACAAATAATAACATGTATACAACTCCTAAAGTATAAAATCCGTACCAAGCATGTAAGCATCAATACATGACTTTTTCCTCCAAGGGATTCTTGTAATATTCGAGTTAGTTTGCTTTCCCGATATGGCACACGTTTCTCATCGGCGTTAAGGGCATAGACTACATTCAACATGGTATATAGTGACTTATTAGTCCTGTTACTCTCAGTAAATATGGTTCCATCTTTAATATTTCTTCTAGGATCTTCATAGCCTGATACATGAAAACAGTAATCACAAAGTCAAGTCTTCAGAAGTATGAATACAATTATACAATCTTAAATTCTGTTAAAAGTTCCTTGGTTAAAACCTGCTAAATCAACAAAATTCATCTTGCTTGTTAACTTGGTTTTCAGATTGTCATCTTCAGATGATATGTGTATCATCAAGCCCTTGTGGCTGCGCGTTTGCTCTGTTGGTATCTTTTGCACAGACTTTTGAAAACTACCCCGACTAAAGTATATATTGTGGAATTCTTGGATAGATTTCACAGAGACCTAGAAGAGAACAACATTAAGAAAGTACCATAAGTAGATATAATATCAAAACTACACGCTAAATCCTCTATAGTAGAAAACTTTATTTTTATCTGAAAATCATATTTGCTTGCCTGAGAAAGTCCTTTAAGATGGATTTTGCCTTGAGCACCTTCCAGTATTTGAACCTCAAGATGTTTAGGATCCAAAAGATCATAAGCATGGTCTTGTATCACCTCATAGAGAGATACAGAAACTGACTTCCCAAATTCCATTGCTTTTGAAAGAATTTCAGACATTGCCATTACTGCTAAACCTGGTTTTTCTTGAGAGCCCTTGAATGAATCAAACAATAAAATAAGAATACAACGTTTCCTCCAGTTACAAAAGAAAAAAATCACTGAAAAGAGGTTTTAAAAACACCTGGATTGTGTAAGTTTTCCCACTTCCTCTTGCCCCAAGAGCAATGACGGATGCATTTCGACCATCCAAGACCTCTAAAATCGTGGGTTGTATTTCTCTTGTATATATCAGGTTAATATCTTCATCTTGTTCATAGCAATAGTCCAGTTCGTAGGGATCCTTGCGACTAATGCACGATGAGATAAAATTAGGTCCATCAAAAACTACGAAACTGATACTTCTTAAGATTGAAGTTGCTTTTCCTAAACATCCTAGATGCCTAAATAAATTGCAGCAGGACACTTGCATCTAATTGATTAATTACATGGATAAAAGTTAATGTGCATTATATGGAGGGTTCAGAATTTCATAACTAATCACAAATAAATATGTTTTGTTTATTTATATCCCATTAAAGACCAAATCTTTAATCTTCTCTAGAAGTTAACCCAAATGAAAAACCCTTAAATAGAAATTACCAGATGGTTCTGGGATTCTTTGTTTGAGCACAAAATTGATATGCACGAAGAAAAATTCTAGACAAAATCACCAACACTAATTCAATTTCTACGATGAAATGGGCTATATTATTATTTCCAGTGAAAATCTTGATATTGCATGACAATGAAAAATAAACAAGCTGTAGATTAAAACATACAGAAGAAAAAATATGTATGTACCTGAATATAAGCAATCAGTCGTTTTAAAATTACATAAACGCAAACTTTTACTTCAAAATAAACAATAAAAAAAATGGAAAACGAAGTTACTTGGTTGATTGAGATTCAAAACAAACCGCAACTTTAGAAGATGAATCGTTTTCTTGCAATTTCTTAACGGTGATCCATTTTTTCGATTCTTGGGTCAGATATTGAGATTCTTGGTCAGTGAAACCCCTGATTTTCCCAATAATTCGGACTTTTTTTGATGGATTTGAGCCCTTGCTAACTTTAACACGGTCTGGATCTGTCGTTACTGAATCCATGGAAAAATTTCACAATTTATTGTGTACCTCGATTCTCAAAGCAATCAAAAAACAGAACTAACAGTAGGAACAATCACAAGGAAGTTATATGGAAACAAGAAGCAGAGATGAATGTGAATGAATATAGCCGTTAAGGTTTTATTCAAACTCTGGTTTGAGGCCGCCCTCTCTGGCTTCCGCTCCAACGCTCTTAAATTTAAAAATGAGGGTATTTTCGTCAGTTTGTCGCTGTCTAGCCCTTTTCAGCGTACACCATACGCACACTGTCACGGTATACATTCTGACTCGAGAAATTACACAACTGGTCCTCAATTTATTGTGAGAATAGCAAGTTAGCCTCAATATTTAAAAGAGAATTTAATTGATGGTCAATGAACCTTATTATAAATTACTACTTACTCATCGAAATTTAAAAAGTTATTCTGTGCCCACTGAACTTTACTATACTGCTTGTTCACCAATGAAATTTAAAAAGTTATTCTGTGCTCACTGAACTTTACTATACTGTTTGTTCACCCAAATTTAAAATGTTACTTGTTGTTTACCTAAATTAGGGGCGTGTTCGGTAAAGATTAAAATTCAATTAAAATTGAAAATATAATCATTATTAAGTCTCACTCGTCTAATAACAATCAACAATAACGATTAATTATTTAATTTTAATTCGATTTTAATCTCTACTAAACACACTATTGGACAAAGTTACCCTTTATTATAGATAAATTGATGGAAATAATATGGGTGATGGATGGACAATAGTGAGCGAACGTAGACGAGTAACTGGTTGGTCCACATCCCTTCTATGTGCTCAATATCTTGTAGCAAATTTATAACCCAGGATTAAATTAACTCATATTTAAAAGAAGGAAGTTCCATTTTTCTCTCTCCCTCCATCTCTATGATTAATCGATTAGCATATATATGCGACAAATTCACAAGATTCTGGTAATTTTCTATTCTTAATCTATTCTTCACAATATTTTTAGCTGATTTCTTCACTCAATTGTGTATGTAATTATAAACCCTAGTATGATTTAATCGGGTAAACTGACTTGTTGGATGAGCATGAAATTGTCGTTTCAGATAATCCACCTTTACTCGCTGTAATCCGAACATCGGATTTGAAGAAGATGAAAGGAATGGTGGATAAGCACAGGAGCAGTACAAAGAAGATAATGTCACCGTGTGACGTGGAGGCTCTGAAGAAATGTTTGGAGGAAAACAAAGGGGATTATATCAAATGCCAATCGCATATTGAAGCTTTCAAATCTTCATGTTCCATAAAAAATGCAAAGACATCTTCGGATTCCCCCAAATAGTTAAACCTGCTGTTTTATTGTAAGTTTCAGCTACACTTTTTACAATTTTGTTTTGCAGAATTTGTATTCTTGGTTGTTATAGCTGCAGAATTTGAAATTGGAATCCTCATTTTGGATTGTATCTGAATCGTGTTATAAATCCAGAACCTTTCTCTCTACAGAGGCTAGAGCATGTTTGGCTAAAGTTTAAAAGGTTCACTTATAAGTATTAAGTAAGTTTTGAGAGTAGGTTAATGTTAGAAATATGTAATTGTTTTTGCTCGAAAGTGAGAAGAGAGCAAGTTATTCAATGTCTTTTTATGTGAAGACCTAGGAAAAGATCTGATGCTTCTCAAGTAGAACCGGCCACGAGAGAAAATCCTCTAGCAAGTGAGATTTTTTGGAGCTACGGAAGAGAGAGATCTGTCTCCATACATGATGTTTAGGATGAGTATTCTTCCTCTTGAATCTCTTGATTTGCCTCCCTCCCGAAACATTTTTGGAAGTTTGATATCTCGAACTATCAAGTGTTGAGAATTAGAAACCCTAATTCCATATCACAAAGAACAATGAAATCGCAGTAAAGAAAAAGAAACAAAAGAACACACAAGATTTATAGAGGTTTGCTTCAACATGAGAATACATATTTTTCTATCACTGCAGTAATTCACTATAAGGAAAAGAAGTTTACAAGAGAAGAAATCAAACACCCTATTTTCTCTAAGATCTCTCTCTCCTTTGATGATGATTTATATGATCTGCGTACTGAATCTGCATGACGACAATACGTAGGCTACAACTTGATATCAAGATATCAAACCATTTGAAATGAAGATTGGAGGAATCCTTAGTTTTTACATTAGTAACAAAGAAATAAACTCTTCATATACTTGAAACTGCTTTGCCTATCATCATTTAGCTATCACATTCATTTCTCTTTGTTGCTGTAATGTGTATAAACGAATTTTAGAATTGGACTCAGTATCAAATATCTTTTAGATGCTTATATATCTTTGGAATTCTTCGTATATTTCCGCATTCTAGAAGGTTTATGCTAATCTATTAATCTTAACTATCAATAGGAAAAAAAAAAAAAAAGAGGAAAAATGCTCGGTAAGGGTAAACTACACATTTTCTGTAGGTCCACTGGATTTAAATGACCTTCTTTAGTTTAGCAGGATTTTTAGATTCACATGTATACTCTGGTCATGGTTCTTCTTTATTAGTTGAGATTGTCTATCGAACTATATTGGACTATGAGGATTTATGTGTATATGTGCTCAATTACCGTTTCAGGTTATCTACATCTGTATTACAAAGTATTGTGCCTAGATAAAGAGGAAGAGAAGGAGGGGAGAACAACTACATAAAGATTATCAGGATGTTGTGCAGGCTCTCACGAAGAGTCGAGCTTTTTGGAAAATGCCTTCTATATAGCTCAACATTGATGTTTACATTTCTTTTGTAGCCTTCCATTTCCAATTGGACAAGTCGGGCATTTCTCCTCTATGACACTGTTGGTTTTGATAAATTTGTAATAACTATTTTTTTTTCTCACTTCTATTCGAATTCTTGGTTAATTTTCTTGGGCATTTGAATGTGCACTATGGATCATTATGATCTTTTGCTTCCGCTTTTGGTTTCCTGTTTAATCTTTTGTTATCTGTGGTTTAGAGTATTGTGCTGTTGGTTTATGTTTTTTTGAGTTAAAAAAATGTTAAAAATAAGGATTTTTTATGAAGTTTTCTTAATACACATAAATTGTTTATAAATTCAATCAAAGTCAAACATTAATTTTAATATTATATTCGTAATTATTGCTCATTATTATCTAAAAATTTAGTGGGATTCGCTTCTATATTTTTACAATTCTTATTTATAAACTATTTATAAATTTGCCAAAGCCAAACCAATAATAAATGTGTTATCACTATTTGTTTATAGAATAAAATGTTAAGAAATTTCATGTCACGAAATTATTTATATATAAATTATGTATCAAAAGATTGTGTGCATAATGTACTTGAACTATTGAATTGTGTCGTTAAATAATGTAGTGTTATTGTAAAACTCAATTATCCTAATTTTTCCTTAAAATTTATTAAAATAACATAAATTATTTAAAAATATATATAAAAAATTTATACAAAATTCAACCGTTGAGTAGACTGAATTGCGAGAACAGATCAAACAGCCCAAATAATTCTCGAACTTGGTATAGAAACGATGTCGTATCTCCCAACACAATATTGTGGCTAATCCCTAGTTTTTCCAACCGGTGGCCTCCACAGATTTCAGCAGTGGATCAGAGAGATCAAAGAAAAGGTAAGCTCCCTTCTGTTAGCTTGATTACGTTTACAATTGTGTTCACATAGTTTTCTGTAAATGTGTACATATGTATACAATAGTGTTTAGTTTCGACATTCTGGAATGTACTGTGTCAATCAACAATTCGTATATCTGTGTTAATATGTTGAAAAGTATTAAAATATATATATATATATA
>CAIGRT010034074.1:0-11565 GCA_903798405.1 Fraxinus platypoda
AATTCATGACCGAGAAATAATTTGTGACCAATTAGTTCGATAATTTGTGACCAATAGTATAGAATTGTGACCTTAATATATTTAATTAATAAAATATATATTTAATTAATTATTTCATAAATATAATTTAATTAATATCTGAGTTTTGAAGTTTTAAATCTTATCTCTTAGTTTTGAAATGGGCAATACTTAATCTTTAAATATGAAAATTTCCCAAAAATTATTATTGAAAAATGCAAATAAGAAATACAAAATTTTGAAAAATACTAGCAATTTAATCCCGGGACAATTTATGGACTGTTACTCAAGAATAATAGACAGTTTCGTTATGGTGATATCCTAAAATCTCTCCAACAATTCAATATTCAAATAAAAAAAATGCTAATCAAACGTCAATTTATTGTCATCATCTTCAATATCAACTAGACTTGGTTTCAAGCTCTTCTGGCACCAATCGTTTCAGATAGTACGCACAAGAAAGGCAACAATGGAGACACAAATGTAATTATCAAATATCGACAAATTACTGAATGCACAATCTCATCATAAGTTTCACGTTTCTTAAACTAAATCAATATTATTTTCTGCATAATGTTAGAAAAAACTTTTACTGGACAAAATTATCTATTTTACCCAGCAAAAGAACTGAGTTCATGACTGAGTTACCGGATAAAATAAACCATGTTACCCTGCAAAAGAACTGAGAACATAACTGAGTTATTTGATTAAACAGGAAAAAGAAAATTTATTTTCATTTTTTTTCTGCATTAATCATGAACATGAAAACTTAGGTTTTGTTCAAGAAAATTACAGATATGAAACAAGGAAATCATCTTTTTGAATGGGATCTTTCACCGTCTACAGTGATATAAAAAACTCATCAACGCTCAAGCAAAATTTCCACACAAAAAATGGGATGCAATGGTGTGTGAGTATCTTTCAATAAAATAATATTAAACATTTTTTTCTTTTTTAACCACACATTTTTCAAAAAAAATATTATTCCAAAAATTATAATCTCAAATAATGACAAATAATGGAAACCAAACGGGAGCTTTCTTGATAAAGTTTTCTTGAGATTTTAAGGGCGTATTTGATGGATATTATTGAAAGAGTGTATTTTAAATAGTGATATGATGGAAAATATGTGATTAAAAAGTAAGAAAAAATTATTGATGTGATTGAAAATATTATTTTATTAAAGAAAGTGTGATTGAAAATAAATTTTGAAAGAATATATTTTTAAAAAATATGTGCCAAACATGGACTAAGTTTTTTTACCACTCATTTTATCGGGCCCACAAACTTGTAAGGGGCAAAGCTATGAATTGATTTGACCTGAGCTTCAACACTTTAATTCATTTTGATTGCATGTTGAATAGTTTTCAATGCGCGCATCTTCTCTTTGTTTCCTAGGCTTCTAGTGAATTACAGACACAATTTGCAAAGGTCACATAGTTTGTGACAACGAAGTCCTCTACGTGGACACATGCACGCCAACTTGCTTGTTCCAAAAGCTTGGACTACTGTTATTACAACAAGTTGCGAAGTTTGTCGAATACGTACGTAAGAAAGCAATAACTCTGGTCAGTACCAACTTGTTGGATGGACTCTTCGTTCATTTCACTTATTTGGAAAGTAGGAATAATGAATTTGGCAAAAAAATTGTTTTAAATAATGAATTTTTGGAAAATACATAGTTAACTAGGAAATTTTTTTGAATTTACGTACAAAATATTTTATTTTGTAAATGTGCAGTTACAAATGAGTATATAAAATAAGGAATTTTGACAATATTTCATGACTCCAGGGCCCTTCGCCTTCAGACAATGAGATTTCTAACCAACTTGCAGGACTAGAGCTGAATGTGCACAACTTGACATGTGTTTCTGTCAAATATCTAGCAACGTTACAAAAGTCAAAAACCAACAAAATATGCACAAAGAGTAAAGGGCCTATTTATAATATTTTTTATTGCTTCTACATAATGTTGTCTATAATTGTTACTCAACATGTACTTAGTTGCTACAAAAATTGAACAGTGAGAAAGTAACATATGATCTTGTTTAATAAGTTTTTTTATACGTATTTGGGTCTATTCACAGGGTCCAACTCTGAATCATTCTCTCCAAACTCGTCCTCTTTATCATGAATTATCCACTTGCCCCGAATGACATGGACCAATAGAAAAATATCAATTCATCGAACACAATTAAAAAGAAAGTCCCAAGTGCGTAGAGGTGTACGAGGTAGGGGTGGCCGTACGCTCAAATTCTGCTACTAAATTGAGGTCACAGAGGGACATATTATCCTAAAAAGAACAGAAGGAACAAGGAAACAAGATGTTGATTGCACTAATAATCTTATTCTATAGAAAATTATTCAGATAAATCTCTAATGAAGCCTTTATTTATGACTTTTAGTGGCTGCTTTTGTTTCAACAAATCTGATTATCATTAGCTGCCTATCCTGAAATGGAGTGCTATGAAGAAGAAAGAGCCCTTGTTTGAGCCTAATTTTGGGGAAATTGAGTTTTTGAATAGTGATTTTTTTTTTGAGAATATGGAGTTAAGAAGTAAGAAAAAAATTTCGGTTTATGCGTAAAATTATTTTATTAAAGAATGCGTGATTGAAAATGAGTTTTGAAAAAATGGGACTCAAACAAGGGCAGAATGTGTAAGTGATAATGCCGTAGGGTCGATTTATTTCGTGACGAAAAAGCTTGTGGAGAAGCAAATTATTCCAACTGCTAGCTATATCCTAACCTTCTCCTGGTCTTCGACCTGAGCTGTATGAGATAGAATCTTCTCCTTAATTGAAATAACATGCCACACATGGAGTGCATTCACTTGTATTCTAGTACGATTAATGTATTCGAAATCGTCTTAAGTAGAGTTTTTTAATGATATGGATAAATTATATGTCTTAATTAATTAATTACTTGTTGCACTGCAAATGATTAAGCAATTATCTTTTCATATAATTAATGGATTTCCTTAATAATGCAGATCTTAATTCCAACAGAAAATCGATTAAATTCATTCTTACAGTATCTAATTATATCGAGTATCATGCTAATCATTTATGGTTCGTCGTGCCACCTGCCAAATCATGACTTGATTCTTGTAAATCAAGATTAGATTATAATTTATAAGTAATTCTTAATTAACAATAATTAACTTTCACATGCCGTGACATAATTATTCTGCAGCATTCTAAATATCTTCTGCTGCAAGTAACCCTATATAAAATATGGTACAATCATACAATATATCAAAATAAAATAAAATAAAATAAAAATTCAATGGGGGTAGCTAGGGTTTCTATAACTCCTTTTATTTATTCTTTTTTTTAAGGATTGCCATGTTGCTTCTCTCTCTAAGTTAATGCATGATAAACTTAATTAAGATTAGCCTGTTTTATTATTGTAGTTTGATTAGTTCATTAATCCATGCCGGATATTTTGAACGCAGTGCGATCCATGTGCCGGCTGCGGCCAATGTCATTAACTAACTTTCTAATCCATACTTAACAAACAATCAAATATAATTAATGGATCACTTAATGATTAATGATTATCAATCCCATGTTATTCGAGTTTATTGAGCCCATGTTCAACAAATTTATTTATAAAGAGGAACAGTAAGATGAATAATAGTAGATCTCATGAAACATTGTTCGTAATAGTTATAAATATGAAATTAAAATTAATGTTTGATTTTGACTAATTTAAATGAAGGCTATAAGCGTGAAACACGTGGTAACGTTATAGCTTTGCCCATACATAACCCCTTTTTCTTTTTCTTTCTTCCTGCACAAATAATTTATAACGAATACGTTAACGTTATTATGTCCGGCAAAATAGTGGTGGCTGGTTACACAAAAATCAATATTTGAATTCAATTTTTGTAATGTTAAATTGAATCTTCAAGTTTCGTCTTAAAATATCAACCATTACAACGCAAGCCATAGTTTGATTTTACCCCTAAAACCAAGAAATAGCCCACTCGATAATTTGATATGTCTGAATGTGGAACCCTAATCGTTTTGCCTGTGACTTTATTATACTTGGAGTCATAAACCACACAAAATACTCCTGCATTATTGCTTCTCAGTGTCATGTGTCATATTTTTCCATAGCCTGTCAATGAAATGTCACTTCTTTACAAGTGGATTCTAAACCATATGGTCTTGTTTTGTCCTCTGAAAAATCTACAAAGAAACAATTTTCCAAAACTTTTACTTGATGATATAACTTATGTTTGAACTCCATTTTTTTTCTTCTAAAATTCATTTTTAACTAGCGTTCTTTCGTAAAACAATTTTACACAGAGACAAAAACTTCTTTCTATTTTTAAATTATACATTATCCAAAAAAATCACTATTCCAAAACTTTTATTTTTATTCAAAAATGAAATAGGGCCTTAATTAATTAATTATGACATGTTTTCGAATGACCTAAAAAAAAAAACTTGTATTCGTAAGAGACATGAGCTTTGCAAAACATGGTAGGAAATCGAGCACTAGATGGCTAGTTGTAGACTTGTAGTAGTTAAAAATTTAATTTTTTTAATAGAATATAGTTTTTTCGACTAAAACCACAAATGGAGGGGAATTATTTGTTATAATGAAAGAAATAAAAACTTAGGAGGGGATATACAACTTAACCTTCCATTAATTAAAACTACAACGGTAGAAAAATTAATCAATAGTAGATTGGAGGTAAAGATAAATAAGCTTACACTACATCTTGTGTGTCAGTGTCATACTTTTCGTAATCACATGTCTAGTCAAATACTTTGTTGGTTTCTCGTACCTATCATCACTATCCTCTTAATAGCACGCTAGACTGTATCCATACCCTTTATCATATACCTCATCACAATTATTGCTATATATGAGTCCCCCGAAGAAGGAATAGAGCCATTTGTGTTTGCTCTAAGGCGAGGTCTCAATTCTAGTTTAGTTGCACGCCTAATCAACTTGTAGATTGAATGCACAGTTATCAAATTTCTTGTTACTCACATCTTCTTGAACACGATCTTAAGTTGCCCTATAGCATATTGATATCGCTCATGGTCAAGATCAACACAAACGTTATTTTCATATGCTGCCGGTTATAATTAATAACGTTAGCTACAACTTGAATTATTAATACCTCAAGGACGATTGATTGATATGGGAACTTGATTTAGATGGTTGTTCATGAGAATCCCGACATTGACCTTATATTTCCAACTAACATTATAAAAATAATATGTGGACATGACATGACAAGGGAAAAAATAGGAAACAGAACAAATTATAAGTCTTGCAATTTCATTTTACTGATATACACAATTTTTAAGAATAGATGAGAAGAATTTCTGATGCCGTGTTGAACATAAAGGTATAAATGAAAGCCCATTTTTGGGCAGCTTGACCTTGGCCGACGAAGGCTGTTAGCATTGACCTGAGCCGTGCTAGATCCGATTAATTTTTAACCTTTAATTTGGATAGGTTTTTGTCTCTTTTTTCGAAGAAAAAAAACCACGTGGTGTGTCTTAGCGAGTCACAAGGTGTAGTCCAGAATCTCCAGATCAGTTGTATCACAAACATATGTATTGATTACTATTGAGCTAGCTAGCACGTTCTTTTTCTTGAAACGCGATGTTAAGATTTGAGGTTCCATCTTAAAAGTTCAATATTATTAAGATGAGTAGCTAAAATTCTTATAAATTGGCTTAAACCCTTATAAATTGGTTTATGTTTTCATCTTTATTCGATGTAATATTTTATTTCTTAATATGTCCCTCAAGATGGTGGCTCGTTTGAACAGAGCAATCATGAAATTCGTGTGCTCAATTTTTTTGAGTCTTAATCGGATCGAATTGTACGTTGGAGCTTAACGGATTCTGATACCATGTTAAGATTTAGGGTTCCATCTTAAAAGGTCAATCTTATTAAGATAAATAGCCTAAACCCTTATAAATTGGTCCAAACCATTTTAAATTGATCTATATTTTCATCTTTATTCGATATAAAATTTTATCCTCGAAATTTGAATGCTAGCTCAACCTTGTTCCTTCTAATCGGATTTTGCATCGCCACTCGTGAATTAGATTAAGGGTGTGTTTGAACTACATTATTTTAGAATGATATATTTTGAAATAGTAGAGTGATGGAGAATATGTGGTTGAAAATGAGTAGAAGAATGAGAACGAAAATTTTAATATTACTTAAACAAAGGCTAAATGGGGTCCTCTGACCAAATTTATGTGTGAGACAGTATTCTAACTAGGCACGGATAAAAATGGCGATTATTTTTAACTGCTGGAAAAAGACATGTTGGTCCTGCAAATTTTACTGATTTCTAGGTTCGTGGAAGTACATCTCATGTGTATTTAGCTGTGTTCCGCGTGACATCAACGACATATTCAGGTGAAAAAAGAGTAGAAATAGGCCACGCGTGTGTGGCTGGTGGTATGCCCTTGTGCTAGTTTGTACTTTCCACTGACTACAAACTGTTTATTTTAAGAATTTTTTTTCACAATTAAACATAAGTTATTATAATTTGAATAACTTGATGAATTCGTCATTGATGATGATATTAGGGGCAGTGAATGAGGAAGTCTGATGAATTGTTTGGAGTAATTGAGATATTATAATCCCCGTTGATTAGAGATTAAAATCAGATTTTTAATAAATTTTGATAAAAATTGATGAAATATGTGATTGAAAAGTTGTGGGTCCCATAAAATGTGTAGTTAAAATTAATTATTAACTTTGATTCGAGATTTTAATTGAATTTTAATCCAAACCAAATAGGGGCATAATATTCAATTCATGCGCTATGATGTTCATTGAACTCTGATAAAACTTTTAGAAGGTGTTTGTTGGGAATTGAAATTAGATTTTTAGTAGATTGTGATAGAAGTTTGTGAAATGTGTGGTTGAAAAATTGTGGGACTCATGAAAGATGCGGTTAATATTGATTATTTGACTTTAATTTAGATTAAAATCAAATTTTAATCCAAAACAAACATGCTCTTAATAATACAGCATAACGAGAGAAGTGAAGTGCCAAAATGATTTATTGATTTCGGTTCGTTTTCTAAAGAATAAAGAAAAGAGAAAACGAAATATTTAGAGATAAAGCTTAAGCAGCGTTATCAAAACCAGTTCGACCCAACTTGTTCAACTGGTAACCAGATCCAAAATTGGGTCAATCATGCCCAATTAAACGACTAGTACAAAAATCGTTCAAAACCCGTCAAACTGATCAGTTTAACTGTGAACCGGTGACCCGATGGCAGTTTCACTAATTTTTAATTTAAAATTTTTTAGCTTTTTTTTAATTAATGGGCCTCATACACTATAATTATCAAAGGTCCATAGACGAATTTTGGATGACATACTCTTTTTATATATGCACTTTTCTCAAATGATTTCATAAACTTTCAATATAGAATACTAAGAATAGTGGTATTATAAATTCACTTCTTTCATGTGTTTTCATAAACTTCGTGTGATAGTGGTATAGCAAAAAAAAAAGGTTAAAATGCCTATCAAAACCTTTTCCAAGCCAAATATATGATTTTGAATCCCAAATAACTAAATTGTAATATTCACTTCCATCTTTTCATTTCTTTAATTTTCAAATTTAACTTAAATTACGTTTGATAATGAATCTCATTAACAAATATATATTTACTTTGAAAATTAAAAAAATTATTGATTTCATAGTATTTTTTGTTTGTGTGTATTTATTGCTTTAGGTTCGATCCCGGTTCGGCCCCAATCAAACCTTTTGACCTTTCATGCTTCATCTTTTTCAAGTCGATGCTCGAGTCGATTTTCAAAACATTGGACTTGAGATTTCAAACCAAACATTATTATGAAACAAAAATAAATTGAAAGCTTATTTATAACGTCTGCACACTTCGAGATCTTGAGAACATCACACTTATCACATTTTATTTTTTAAATGTTGAACCCCAACCTTGAGGGCCCCCCATTGCCTTGCCCCTAGAGCATTGTAGATGAAGTAAATCACAGAATGTGCCTCAACAGGTCAGGGTACAAAAGCTACCATACTGGTGCCCACAAAGAGTCCAATTTCATATCTTGTAAGAGGCAGGAATCGAATCCTCACACTGCAACTGCCAGCTCAGCTGAAACTACCTCACTCATGTCCTTTGCACCACTGAGCTATGCCTCGGGGGCATCACATTTCATTTTTTATGCAGGCATAAGTATGCTCTATGTCAAAATTCTAATTCTATCAATCTCTTTTCCCACTTGAAAGAGCGACTATTTTGTGTTAAATTGGCACGACCCCATTTCGAGGTAGCTTGTAACATCTCTTTTGTTTCAATGAGCGAGCTTAGATTCAGCACGTGTAAATTTATTTGGATACGACACATTCTACACCATGGAAACTTTTACTTTATTTAGCATAAATTCTTTTTATTTACCGTTCTCCTAATAGTTGAGGGTACTTGAATAATTCAATTTACGTGATAGATGATCTAAATTTGAATACTCGAACACGTTTTAACACTTCTATCCAAATCTTGGTCTTTCATATTAACCTACTTTTATACGTGTGTCACATGTATTTTCTATATACATCACACATCATGTTGATTTAATCTTGAACACATTTGGTCGTTGTTATCTGAAACGTGGATTTTCACATCGGCCTATTTTGTCACGTCACGTGTATTTTTCTTTATATCACGCCATGTCAGACTATCTAAACTTTAACACTAATTCAAGTTTTGAAACCTCTATCAAAACCACGGTCTTTCATGTCAACCAATTTATACCTGTATAATGTCTCATGTATTTTTGATATCATATGTCTTGTTTAATCATCTAACTAGAATACTTATTTTTGACATTTCTATTTCAATCACGATCTTTCATATCGACCTACTTTATATATCTCATGTCACATGTGCTTTTTTCTTTTTGTGTCACAAGAGGCTATGTTCTATCCTAACAACACCCCCAACCCAATACCGTACACTCACATTGTCATTTTTATGTATTTCACACAAAATTTTCGCATGGTCTCTTTCTACAAGTTTAATGTGGACCTTATATACTTAAAAATGTTTTTGACACCTATATCTAAACTATGGTCTTTTACATCGACCTACTATACATATGTCATGTCACACGTACTTTTTTCTTGTGTCACGCGGGGCTATGTTTTACCCTAACAACACCCTCACCCCAATCCATGCACACACACTGTCATTTTTATGCGTTTCACACAAATTCGCCATGTGGTCTCCTCCTACAAGTTTAAGATGGACCTCATACACTTAAATATGCTTTTGACACCTCTATCTAAACCACGATCTATATCATACATATATCATGTCACGTGTATTTTCTTTTTATGTCACGTGAGGTTATGTTTTTACAGCATTAATTTGTCATTTTTATCATAAGAATTGGCCACCTGATCTCCTCCTACAAGTTTAAGGTGGACCTCCATACTCTTCATTATTTTCAAAATATATATTTTTATTCTTTTCAATCACATATTTTTCAATAAAATAATTATTGTATGTAAATTCAAATTTTTTTCTTTTTTTTAGTCATGCGTTCTCCATCAATCTACTATTTCATAGTACATTTTTAGAATAAAAATGGAGCTCAAACAGCCATTAAAATAATCTTCACTGTCTCTATATAAACCCCATCCTTCTTCTCCCTCTCCCCCAAAATCCGCCTCTCCTTCTTGTTTCTCTCTTAAAATTTGTTCCTGTTGACCAAAACTGAAAAAGTATCTTCTGAGTTTAAACATTGCAAATAGATTAAGAACAAATACACATGGCTTCTTCTATGGCACATACCCAGTCAATCTCCAATAGGAAGCCCAGAAGAAGAGACAAAATTCACCGTGCTCTACACTCACCCTCTGTTCTCACTTTCCCAAAAGGCCCCTTTGAAATACCAACAATCACGAAAAAGGACTCGCCGGCGAAGACATCTCCACCCCCGGAGTCGTCGCCGCCACTACCACAGTGGAGCATACTACAGAAAGCCGCAGCCAAAGCGTTGGACGCGATGGAAAGTGCGTTAGTCTCACGCGAGCGGCAGATTCCACTCCCTAAGACAGCTGACCCTCGTGTTCAAATCACCGGAAATTTCGCTCCGGTACCGGAGACTTCCGTCAAGCATAACCTTCAGGTGGCAGGCACGATTCCCGACTGTATTAAAGGTGTTTACGTGCGAAACGGTGCCAACCCTTTATTCGAACCAGTCTCCGGCCACCACCTCTTCGACGGCGATGGGATGATCCATGCAGTGACGATTGAAAGTAGAAACTCTGCGAGCTACGCCTGCCGCTTCACCGAGACAAAAAGGCTCGTTCAAGAACGTGAATTAGGCCACCCCGTGTTCCCAAAAGCCATTGGCGAGCTCCATGGACACTCTGGTATAGCCAGGCTCCTCCTTTTCTATGTCCGTGGCTTATTCGGGCTTCTTGATCACAGCCATGGGACCGGAGTAGCCAATGCGGGATTGGTCTACTTTAATCAAAGACTATTAGCCATGTCTGAAGATGATCTTCCCTATCAAGTGAGTATCAAGCCCTCTGGCGATCTTGAAACAATAAGCCGCTATGATTTTGACGAACAATTGAGGACGACAATGATTGCTCACCCCAAGATTGATCCTGTTTCTCGTGAACTCTTTGCTTTAAGCTACGATGTTGTTCAAAAACCATATCTGAGGTACTTCAAATTCTCCGCCAATGGAAAGAAGTCACCGGACGTTGAGATATCGTTGGACGTGCCGACCATGATGCATGATTTCGCGATCACCGAGAACTACGTGGTGATTCCCGACCAACAAGTGGTGTTCAAGCTTCAAGAAATGATTAAAGGTGGTTCTCCAGTGATATATGACAAAAACAAGAAATCTAGGTTTGGGATTTTGTCAAAAACAGCTGAAAATGCAAACAACATTATATGGATTGATTGCCCTGATACCTTTTGCTTTCACTTGTGGAATGCCTGGGAGGAGCCGGAGACTAATGAAGTCGTGGTGATCGGCTCATGCATGACTCCTCCGGACTCAATTTTCAATGAATGTGATGAAAATCTAAAGAGTGTTTTATCAGAAATCAGGCTCAATTTAAAGACTGGTAAATCAACAAGGCGGCCTGTTATTCATGCATCGGAACAGATTAATTTAGAAGCCGGAATGGTGAACCGAAACCGGCTTGGTCGTAAAACTAGGTACGCCTATCTTGCAATTGCTGAGCCATGGCCTAAAGTTTCAGGCTTTGCTAAAGTCAANTAAAGTTTCAGGCTTTGCTAAAGTCAACCTATCGACGGGTCAAGTTCAGAAATTCATGTATGGCGATGAAAAATACGGGGGCGAACCATTTTTCGTGCCGAATGACTCAAATTTGGATGGAGAAGAAGATGATGGGTTTATTCTTGCATTTGTCCATGACGAGAAGGCTGGGAAATCTGAACTGCAGATAATAAATGCCAGGAGTTTGAATTTAGAAGCCAGTATCAAGCTTCCATCTAGAGTGCCATATGGTTTTCATGGGA
>CAIGRT010034099.1:0-21164 GCA_903798405.1 Fraxinus platypoda
GGAGGCAAAAAAGAACTCTTTCATCATTGAAGAAGAAATCATTCATATTTTTTTCGAATTGAAGCAAAGATGAGGAAGATTATTTAAGATCGTTGAAGAAATTCAATGATTCAAGATTTATTCTCTATTTTTATTCAATTATTTTGAAATCCTGTTATGTATTCTCATTCAAATACGTTTTTCGCAATTCCACCACGTTAGGCTAAACTTATAGTTGTTATGGTTGCAATGAAACATTGGCTCTTTGATTAATTAATTGCTATGATTGATGATTGTTTGTTAATTGAATTAATTGTCATCCTATTATTTGTCAAGGGTAATTAGCACATAACGTCCCAATCTTTTACTGTTATTGTGGAAAACGTTCCTACCTTTTACTTTTTTGGTATTTTCACCCTTATTTTCACATTTCATTGTGCAAAAGGTCTTTTTTATTAATTTTCTCAATTAAAAGTTATGAAATAACGAAAATACCCTTCCCTTTACATAAAACTAAAGGAAAAATAAAAAAAACTAATTACAAATATAGTCCCAATTTTTTTTGAAAAGCGCAAATGAGTCACAAATAAATTATTAGAAGGTAATTGGTACATAATGTCCCTACATTTCACTATTATTGCGAAAAATGTCCATACCTTTTATTTTTTGACATTTTCTTCCTTAATTATAATTTGATAGCGTAAAGTATCATTTCTATCCATTTTCATCCAATTTTTCAATAAAAACCGTGGGATGACGAATATACCCTCATATTTAAATAAAAAAAAACTAAAGAATTAATTGCAACCATAATCCCATTTTTTTTAAAAAAAATTGCAAACGAGTCCCCAATAAATTATTAAAAAATTATTTTTTTATGAAAAATGCAAATGAGTCCCAAATAAATTATTAAAGAATTAGAAATAAAAAAAAATATTTTTTATTTAAGTATGAGTGTATATTCATTATTTCACAGTTCTTTATTGAGAAATTGGATGAAAATGGATGGAAATGATGATTTGCACAATTAAATGTGTAATTAAGGCTGAAAATACCAAAAAAAAAAAAAGAAAGGTATGAACGTTTTTCGCAATAAAGGTGAAAGATATGGACATAATGTACTAATTACCATTTTAATAATTTATTTGGGACTAATTTGCGCTTTTCAAAAAAATAGGGACTATGCTTTCAATTAGTTTTTTTCTTTTTTCTTTTGTTCTATTTAAAGAAAATGGTATTTTCGTTATTTCACAATTTTTAATTGAGAAAATGGATGGAAATGATATTTTTTCGCAATAAGAGGTAAAATAAGGGTGAAAATACCAAAAAATGAAATGTATTGACGTTTTCCACAATAATAATGAAAGATGGGGACGTTATGTGCTAATTACCCATTTGTGAATTTTCGGTTTGTCATTGGAATTCATGATTATATCGAGAGGTAAATCATGTTTCTAGCTCAAATAATACATAATACTAGGTCTTATATACAAGACATAAAGATACTCCCATGCTTAGTTTAATCTTAATTGATATTTTCTATATTTGTATTGCTTTTTTCATCTATATGCATCCTTCATAGTGATATAGTAGGATTGTAGGTAAAAATTGATTTAATTTATCTCGAGAGAAAAAATTAACATTTAAGGAATATCAATTGTCAAAATAAAATAAGAATTGGTTAATAACGGGTAATTGATGATTAAAATATGTTAACAACGGTGAATTTGGATGTCAGTACCTTTTGCAATTTGATTAAACTTCAAGACTTTGTTGCTCAGTTGTAGTCACTTGTTTTGTAGACAACTGAATATACCAAATAAGTCATTGTGTGTTTTTCTTGTTTAAACTAATTGGCTAGATACTAGTCCTCGTGGATACAATAGTCTACTCATTCTACATGACTTGTTATGATACCGACCATTTACGAAATAATTTCGACAACTTCCATTGCTATCATCACCACCACGAGAAGAAGTAAAAAAATCAAATCAAATCAAAATAAATTCAAAAGATAACATGTTATAACTGAAATTTGTCACGTGTAATGGTGAAAATACGATCATAAACTTATCAAAAGCAAAGGTGGAAGGTTAAACATCAGCTACTACGACATGATCCTCGTGCCCGTTAGGTAGCATCTTTTTATAATATTATATACACAAATAAAGCAGCAATCAAACAAGATTTGGAGACAATTCGACAATGGCTAAGAGAGATTTGGAGAGCTCTAGCTAGGGTTTTTGAGTTGACCAATTTGACGAACCGATAATTAAGGAAACCGATTTTAGGTGGAAAAGGATTTGCGCGCATTGGGAAAATAAGTTTGGGGATGAAAAGAAGGTTGTGATCGAATGACTCTCAGCGGGGTGAAGGTGATTGGTGGTGGTAGACGATGCCCTTCTTTGGAGATTTTGAAGAAGGTAATGGTGATATTGAGTAGTGGCGATTATTTGATGATGGGTGTAGGGTGGAGGGATGGAGGACGATGGGCTATGAATGAATTAGTAAGTTTATAGATTTAGCAAGAAAATAGTGACAACGACTTAAGGATGGGTGGAGTCAAGGAAAAAAATGAATTCGTTTTAGGCATTTTGGTTATTTTTCTTTTTTTGGGGACTCTTTTGGGATTTTTTTAATTTTTTTTGTCTTTTTTTATTTATTTAAAGTTGTTGACAAATTTATAATTTTATTATGCGATCTTAACAATCAAATTGAACAAAAACCTTGTAGAGGGACGAACCATGCTAAGCAATTAGAAGGTTGGTGATGAATGGTGTCAATAGAATTGATTTGGGGTCATGTCAGCAATTTTTGAAAAGTCAGGACGACATACGCAATTTTCTCCTTAAAATAATTAGCTCGAGTTGACGAAATAATTGAGGTAGTTGCCAAAGGTTCGCGGGAGTCCATGGGTATTTCTGTCCCCGAGGATCCAAGTATCCGACCCGAGATTTCAATTTACCCTTTTACAATTTGACCCTTTACTTCTCAACTGGGTATCCATCTTCCCCTACACTTCCCTTCCGCGTGGACTTCCATTCATATATACAGACACAAAGGGCTACACACCTCCGCCATTAAAAACCCTGCTAAATTTCACGAACACGCTATCGATCAATCACTTATCCTTCGTCAATTTATTTGTGTATATCGTGTACAGTTTTAATCAGATTAATAATTAAATGGGTGATCGATTTTGTAAGGATTTGGAAACTGCGCTTTCTTCGTATTCCAAACAAAATATTGGTCAGTATATACAGCATGGATACAGATATTAGTATATAGTTTTCAATTTTTCATTTTTTTTCTTGGGTGCTGATTATTTAATTAATTTTCTATAATTGATTGTTTGAACAGATATATTCTATGACGATGAAGAGACGGAAGAAGACTACGAAGACGATGACGTTAACGATGACGTCAACGACGATAGGGTTGACGAATTGGCGTGCCCATTTTGCTTCGAGGATTTTGATGTTCTTGGATTGTGCTGCCACATTGATTCCGAACATCGGATGGATGTTAAGCATGGGGTAATTTCTATTTTTTACTGTTTTTATTGGGATCAAGATGATAATGTTTTACTGCGTTGTGTAATTCAATTACTTGGATGAACTAGCAAATGAAATTATTACTAAAAGTTTTTGACTTGTAATCGAGAGTTTCATTGTATCAACTCGAATTAAGCCTCTCGTGTTATAATGGTTATTGCTAACGTTAGTGTTAGTGCTAGTGCTAGTGCTGTTGCAAAGACTTTACTAGGGGTTAAAGTTGGGAACTGGGCTCCATGCTGTGGTAATTGGTTAGCTTAGTGTTGGGGCTAGCTGAAAACCTCTCTCATTTTTGATTGATGGAATTCGAAGCATGCTGATGAAATTTGAAAGAGTCCATTTTAAGTAAGAAGTTGTGTTCTTATTTGAAGTCCATTAGTCCACTTATGTGCTGTCATTTAGGGATAGGATCAATAAATTGGTAAAGACAAGAAATAATGGTGTATGCATAAGGTAACCTTTATCGAATTTCTCTTATGGAAAAATCTCTCCCGCTTCCTCTATCCCATATTGTTATTGGTACAGTTACCCAAAAAATTAAGCTTTGTTTCAGAATAAATGGTAAGTTTTTATATCATACATTCCTGTTACACCCACACTCACACACAAAAAGATCTAAAAGCAGTCATGATTTTATCATGTATTTGAAATTTTGAATTTAGGGACAGTGAATGGATCAAAGAGATTGATTCCTAGTGTCTCAACGCCATGCATAAAAATCTGTTTGACAAAATCAAGCTCAAATTATGGGACATATTGAGAAGTGGAAGATTTAACCAAAAAAGAATGGTTGGCTATACTGGTGCCTAGTGTTTGAATTTCATGCCTAACCTTCTTGAGGTGGGAAGTTTTAAAATCTGAAAATTGCTTCAAGCTCACCAGATAGTATGCTTGTTTCTAGAATTTATTTATTGCAAGTCGTAATCATGTAAGATCGATCTTTTTATCTTTTATTATAGCTTTATCGAAGCACGGTTGCAATTTTCACAAGTTCATTTTTGTTTGCAGATCTGCCCTGTTTGCATCACAAAGGTGGGGATAAACATGGTTTCACATGTAATCACGCAGCATGAGAATATTTTAAAGATATCCTTCAGTTAGTTTTTTTGGTTGGATTTCATGTGTCTAATTATGTTTGATTTATGAAGCCACTTATTTATTGCTGTAAGTATGTGTATTGTGGATATGCTTTTGTTTACCTTGACTTAAGCTTACACTCTATGCAATAAGAAACACCGCAGTGCTCATTCTCGTTCAGCCATATCTATGTTGAGGAAAGAGTTGCAGGAGAAACATTTACATTGTCTCAAGGAGTCTTCTATTGTTGATTCTTCTTCTGATGTGGCAGCTGATTCTTTGCTTTTATCATTTGTTCATAATGCACAATCTGCTAACAATCCTGAAAGCATACGAGCTACTACTTCTACTGAGGCAAGCTTATCAGGGAAAAGTTCAGATGACACTTCTTTAGAAAGGTACGCTAACCATGGTCAATAGTTCCAGCATTTCCAAATTGTGTTCCCACATTTTAGAACAAAAATCAATTGCTGATATCAAACCTGTTTAGAACTGTTTCATTATGATTAATTATGTTGCCCTTGGGACTGGTTGGTGGGACAATTTACCCCTTCACGTGCAGCTCTATATTTCTCTTTCTCTAGATTAGAGTACAGAAATAAATAATTAAATAGAACTTTCAGATATACTCCTGACATCTATTGTATCATAAGTGAAGTGCATTCTCACTCAGCCTCTGATATCACAATTGCTCCTAACTAGTTGTGCTAGTAATGTAAAGCAGATAGGATAATTTATACTTTTTGTCAAGGAAATTCGCATGGCGAAAATTAGCTAGTTCCCAAGATGTGTTGTACTTTGTTGCTCCGCATCTTGGGGTGCTGTTGCAATTTTTCACCTGCAAGATTATGCATGTCTGCAATGTTCGATAAATTATTAATTTCCTTAATTTCCTAATGTTTTGATAGGGGACCCTGTTCTTCCTTTTAAGTTCATCAGTAGAAGGAAAAATGGAAAACTTATAAGCTGCTCTTTTATTATTTGCTTGGTCTTCTGATTGCTAAAAAGTCATTTTTTTCTCTCTTCTGAAAACTGCAGAGACTTTTTGTCTCACTGATGTTAAATGTTTGCAGAGTGCAGATGTCATGTATGTCCAACTTCGCCAATTCAACAAAATTGCAATGAGTAGAATTGAGTTGTTTAAATATCATAAAATTAGTCTGTGTGGAGTGACAGTATATAGTATTTATATATATCATTATGGTGGCTACTCGGTATAAACTTGTAGTCTTTGAGATCAGAAAGTTTAATGTTTTGAAAAATTAGTATACTTCATTCCATTCGCTTGTTTGAGAAATGGTTCATGTTACCATTCAACTTCTTCTTTTTTTCCCCTCAATTATGGTGACAAACAAATTAAAGAAAGAAAAGAGAAGGGAACTAGTGGAGAAAATGTGTCTGAAGATCAATTATTGGAACCTGTCTCTGCCACTGCCACCCTGGGTTTTTAGTTTGCAATCCTATTAGCTCCCATTCCATCCTAGATGTAAAACATCCCCATGCCTTCAGGAATATTGCCTCCTCCTCCTTCTCCCCATAACCATGCCAAACACTTCTGCCCTAAATCCCACTGCTATTTTTCTGATTCAGTGAACCCTGGCCCTAAAGCCACCTCCACGTCGTCGTTCTTAATCCAACCCCTAAAATTTGGCTAACTCCACGTCACAAACACGCCTTCATTTCCTTTCTTGTAGCATCAAGAGCGACAATGCCTTCTGCAACCATCATACTTCACCACCTTCACCCACATCTCTGCTTATGTAACTGTTTAGTTTAGATGATTTTTATTTTCCTCCGCTTAAATTCCTTTGTCAAAGAGTTCACTTATGGAGGTTTAGAAATGGTTTTGAGTATGCACATGTAATTCTATTTAAATTGTATGCCTAACTGATTGAGTGCTGTTTATATTGAGTTGATTTTTTTGTGTGTGTGTTAAATATGTGAGGTTGCTAATGAATATGAAATTTGTGGGATTTAGTTGCTATGGTTTGTAAAAATCTTGGCTGTGTGTGTGAGAGAGAGCTGGATTTTCTTTTATTTATTTTTATTTTATTTTATTTTTTGGGGGGTTGGGGTGAAGGGTTTGGCAGTGGCGATCATATAGTGATAGAGGCAATGACTACTGTTCTTCTATATAAGGTATGGAATGGAAGAAATTGACTACACCAGGTATGTTGAAAAAAATTATTTCAGGTGGTGATTTTTGTTGGTTTAAGACTGTAAAATGAAATAAATTGACGACATCGTATATTGAAAAATTATATTTCAAAAGTCAGCTCAAAAAATATTTTTTGAGATTGGAATGCAGTCTAATACTTGCAAAGTAATGTGTTTTTTTAAATTAGGATACCCCCTCTGTTTTCTAAAGGCAAAAAATCGTGTTTTTTGAAAGATGCTTTTAAGCTCCCTCTGTTTTCAAAACATGCTAAACCCCCCCTCTATTTATAAAGACCTTCCACATTATTCTCCTTCCATCTACAACAAACATTCAGTAGCTTTCAGGTACTGAAAATGTACTTGAAGGGATATTTTGCCAGTTCTCCGGCGAAATTTTGCCACAACTTTGGACTAAATAAGATAATATTAATGATATAACAACAGAATCATACTAATATCAAAATATAAAATATAAAATGTGAAAGAAAAACCAAAAAAAGACCAGCTCCTTGCTGTGTCCTTAGATCCCATCCCAGGGCCTCCACCACTGCAAAACACAGCCACCCGATCCGTGATATTTGAATTCCTATTACAATTGTTCCTACTACCATTGCCACTGGAGTGCCCATTCCACTTCTGTGCCAAAACCATGGCATATTTATTATGCTCAAAGACCCCCTCCCTCTAATTACTGCATCTTAAACAAGTTAAAGCGAAAACCTAACAGTCATCTATGATGTTTAGTTGGTCAGTTGTTTACAGTGGTGCATGGAAATGATGGTAGTTTCGTTGGGAAACCAAATTGGTGTCCTTGCTGAGTATAATTTTTGTAGTGGCAGCACTCAGTTTGACGGTGGTTGTTTAAGAGGGTAGATGTGTTATTTCTCTGAGCGAATTACCATGGCTAGCTTGCCTTATCAGTGGGTGTAGTCACCATCGTTTAAAAAGGGTTTTTTGGACCTATTTCGAAATATGGGACATTTTTAGCTATTTATTAGAAACATATGGAGGTTGGAAGTTATGAAATAAGACATGGTAATCTTTTATGCTTGATTAGTTACACATGCAATGGAGAAGTTGTGAATAGGATTTTATTTTTTTTATAGATGCTCGACGAGTTGTACACTTGCAGTTTCTTGAGTTATTTCTGAAAATAAGTGCGAAGAAGTTCTGCAGGGGTCGTGTGTGGGTCAATGGAAAGGGAAGACAAGCTGGGAATCGTTAAGTTTCTGTTATAATTCATATGTGAATGTTACTTTTCCCTCCTGGCACTGGATGGTTGGGCTTAAGAAAGAAGAACGTAATTATCAATCTGATTTAATTCCTTTCAGCCTACAATAGATTTAATTCCTAATCTTTACTCTTTTGTGTTTTGCTTTTTCGAGTTGTATGTGATGGAGAATTAGAAAGGATATTATTATTAGTTTCCAGATTTAAATGCGTATTTTAGAAAATGTTATTACAATTTGATTTATTACCTTTTGTAGTATTTTCTTACTTAGTATAGGTCTTTTGAAAGCCTATATAAAAGGATCTTATACTTTGTAATTGCCCCATTTCTCTCGTCTCTTCCCTTCAGTCTAACTCTCCTCCCCTTTCTACCTCCCTCATTCTATCTCCCTCCTTTCTCTTCTCTTCTCTTTTCCTTTCTTCTATAATTCTCTCATAGCGTTCCAACATCAATTTGGTATCAGAGCAAATCGTCTTCCTTTGGCCAAACAAAATTCTCTTCAAAATTTCAGCCTATAAAAACAGCCCTCGACCACCCAAATTTCAGCCTTGGGCAGCAGCAGCAGTTAATAAAAATTAAATAAACAAAAAAAACCGTCTACTGTTCATGGGTATTGTTCAGACCCGGGTATTTAGCTTTTCAAAAAAAAAAAAAAGTTCCGATTCGTTCTTCTTGCTGCTGTAGTTGAAACCTCCTTGGCTAAATTTTCCAGTCCAAATCTCAATACCGCACGGCCAACCACTACACAAAACTCACGGCCAATAAATACATCCCCTAACACTCGGCCCAAACTACCAACCCACTTTTTACACGCACTGCCCAAGCGCATCACACATACATTACAGCCCACTTCCATCCCATATTACAACTCTATTATCCAAACCCTATTAGACCACAAGCCCACATCATATCTATTCATGAGCCCAACTGAGCAACGAAAATGCCCTATCGAGATCCATAATTCAAATCCCCCATCATCTTCCTAACGCAGGTAACGCCGACGGCTGCCTCAATCTTGTCGACATTCCACCTCCACCATCAATCGAATCGACACCAGAAACATTCTAGTCGCGGATGGCTTTCTCTTCCCCAATTTCATTCTCTAAACTATACCCCCACATACAATCCCTCCATTATACACTTTACCACATCCACCACATGTCTCGCCCATACTGCCGCCTTGAACAGTGTTGTTGCCTCCCACTGCACACCACCACCCATACAAGCTCCTCTATTTTCATCACCACCATGAGCAACCATCGCCACCCACATCTCCAGCTCAAATTGGAATTGCCTTTCTCTACCACTGCAACTGTCACTCCACCACCTATACTTTCGCCAGCAACATCCACCTTGTCCCCCCAACCAAATTACTGCTATTCTCCACAATAGTTTCAGTCTCAACAACTCACTTGATCGCTACAAGGAACTGAAGAAACATAATTTGGTTTTCTTCTTGTTTTGAACCTGAACAGATTGAGCCTTAGAACCTTCCGTCTTTTCTATAGTAGAACCAACTAGAATCTTTCGGGCAGCTTGTAGTTAATCTCACAACACGGCTAATTTTTCGTCACATTGGACTTGGACACTACGTGCGCAACCAGCAACTCGAATTGGTCTAGTGAGATATACGGATTTTGTTATTGAAAGCTCTGATTTTATTAAAGTGTTTGTGGTCGGTATGATTTCATATTTCTAAATTTAAAAAAAAAATGCCATGTCGTATCACATACAATTCATATAACAACGTTTACACCTACAACACACCCCTAGATCAGTACGATAGTGTGCATTCCCATTCCCCTAATCCCACGTATTATCTTCCATCTAGATTACAACTATGGGACTTTGATGGTCTCACCGATTCCAATTCTTTTCTTGATTAACTCGAGTCTCTTGAACAGTTTTTTGATTTTCACAATTTAAGTGACTCGTCGTATTTACCATGCTAATATGGCACTTGTCGGGTTTGCTATGTGCTATTGGAAATCATTTTTGCGTAACAGTGATTACCTAGGTCAGCGTCCTGTCACTTTGTGGGATGAGATAAAACGAATTCTAAGTGATAAATATGCCCCTGTGTACTATAAAACTCATTTGTTAAATCAATTCTTTTTGCACTACAGGCAAGGTACGTCCATTGTTAGTGCGTATCTAGCCCATTATGAAGAGTTATTGAACAATTGTTATATTTATGAGGCTCCCCACATTACAACGTCTAGATTTATCGATGGTTCGAATCCTGAAATCGTGTCTAATAATATTCATGCATTCCAATCTCTAGATGACGCTTACCAACAGGCCAACCTATGGAACATATCATTTTATCTTCGCCAAGCATGCCATAAGCTAGGTATATCATCTTAGTCCAAACAATCACCTCCCGAATCTAGTTGTATAATGAAGTTTTCGTTGTCGAGCCAATTGAATATTTTGATGGCGAGAATGAGGAATTATCCATAGTGTTACTGCTTAAATCAAACAGTCTACCTATCCTCACTTAAATGCCGAAGTCGATCTTGCCTAATATGTTACTGCTTAAATCAAACAGTCTACCTATCCTCATTGTTCGTTAAAAACTTTTCCCACATGTAAAGAAAATATTGAATTTATTACTTGAACTTAATTTATTTGATTGGCCATCGCACTTAAATGAGGTTTTGTTTTCAATATAGCAGAGTTGTTGCTTATCGGGGTACATTCGAGCCAACATTGTTGCACTCATTTATTTCTGCAGACCAATCTATTGTGCACTAACCTTGTGCATCTTAAATGGATCTTGTGATAGTTTTTGTGAATGAGTTACACAAGTTGTGGCTTCTTAGAGTTCCTTATCGTTACTTGGTTATAAGGAAAGATCGTACGCCTTGGTTAAATCAGAAGCTTGAGAATGTTTTTCGGGTTCAATTATTGACATATGAATAGTTCCGTTATTTGGTGAAGAAGAAATATTGCCCTTCTTAGACAATAAGTTGCAGTCTATCTCGTCGGAGTCGAGATCTCTCGGCCAGGGAGAAATAATGGAGAATAAGAAGGGATAATATTATTATTAGTTTCCAAATTTAAATGCGTATTTTAGGAAATGTTATTACAGTTAGATTTATTACCTTTTATAGTATTTTCTTACTTTAGGCCTTTCGAAACCCTATATAAAAGGGTCTTATACTATGTAATTTGTAACCTTTGAATGAATGAATAATTGATATTTTCTTGCCCCAATTCTGTCTTGTCTCTTCCCTTCTGTCTGTCTAACTCCCCTCCCCTTTCTACCTCCCTCATTCTACCTCCCTCCTTTCTCTTCTTCTCTTCTCTTGCCCTTCTCCTATAATTCTCCCATAGCTTTCCGGCATCAGTATGGATATGACATTAAAATAAAAGAGGTGTAAATATCTCATTGGGATGCAGGAGTACAATAAGTTCCTCCATTGCCTCTTGTTTGGGTATCAGGAGAAGGAATGGTAATGTAAGGTTTATGATAACATGAGCCATTCCATGCAGTCCCATTGGAAGAAGATAAAAGAGAAATCGTAGCAAAATATACATTAAAATTCAACCTAATGCTAAATGCACATTACAATTCTTGCTACCTTATAAGATGTCTTGCAATATTAGCAATTATAAGGTGAAAGAGCTCTCAAAGAATGAGATGTCTTCAGTATTTAGTGCTTGTTTGGGAGCTGAAACAGTTGCTAAAAAGTTGAGGTCAAAGTCAACAATTAATTTTAAGCACACATTTCATGGAATCCACAACTTTTATTAACTTTTCGACCACAAATTTAATCATCAAAATATGTTATAACTTTTATCAGAAGCTTTGTTAAACACCTTATTAATCATTGATGACATGATTGGTATGGAGATTGGATAGTCCACAATATGAAGGAAGAATAAGAAGCTAAAATTTTCTTCATTTAGTCCTTCCCGGTTCTAACGTACCAAACGTGCACCGAAGGTTTTTTTTCATATTGAACGTGGTAGTGAAGAAGTAAAAAGTGCAAAACTACATTCCATTTTGGCATCTTGATCTCAAAATTGAGTGCATTTTGGTTATTTTCATATCATGTATTTCTCAAAAACCTCTTCTTACCTTTCTCTCATTTTCTTGTCTTTGTCATATGTCCTTTCATCAATAACCATGGAGGTATCTTTACGCATCAATAGGGTGTGACTCTATCTTGTCGATTCCAACAGACGGTTTTTCTTGAATTTTCTGCCTTTTGATATTTGATAAGTATAATCACTTATCTTATTTTCATGATGATTGCAGAATACAACCATCGCTGTCAACAGACAGTGGTCAAGAGAAGGCTAGGAGATACGAATTTATACAGGGATTATTATTGTCCACTATTCTTGATGACGTATGACCACTCTGGACAATCTTGATGTTCGCATTCTTCAACTCTTAGTTATTGACAGAATCAACCATGATCAATGCTGCGTGCTAACTTTGCTGATAAATTAGACAGAAAATCTCGGGTTGGATTTAGAAAAACGTTAGTTGCCAGAGCCATTGTGTATAGTGAAGAGGTGAATGGTCGATGTACTGTTATATAGGATTGTATAACCTTTCTATTTTTTTGGACCTATGTCAACTCTGATGCTACTTTCTTTGAATTCTTAGTGTTTACATTCAATGAAAAGGGAATGTTTTCATTCCTAATTCCAGATTCGATATTGATTACTCAATTAGGAGGCATTGAAAATGGCCTGTAATAATCAAATTTTTAAATATTTCAATTTTCAGGTAATGATTTTATGTTTGAAGCTTGTTTTCTGTCATCATGGTGTTGAGTTGTGACGAGTTATTTCCTTTATGTTTTCAATATCAAATGCGATATCTCCGCATCTATTGGTATGGTAGTTACATACTCAGACCGCTCTTACTGCATTGGAGAATCATCTGATTCATCCCGTCAGCCCCTAGAGCACAATTTGCATTTGAAGTGGTTCAGCCACTCGAAATTCTAATGGTCGCCTACTCTTATGAGAATAGGTTTTTGTTGACTTGAGGGGTTAAATATCTTAGTTAGCACTCAACTCCCTACAAAAATTTAGGGATAATTGCAGCAAAAGTCCCAAACCTTTGAAACATTAGCAACCTTTTCCCAAACATTTGATTTATTGCAGCTGTCACCTCTAATATTTTCAAATATTGCAGGTAAAGCCCTTTTGGATAGTTTACATCCATAATTCTGTTAATCTTTCCATATTTTTGCAAGTGTAATACTTAAGGAACATATTCACTTAACTTTTCAAAATGAGTATTATTAGTAAAGAATTTAAAAGTCAAGTGGAGATTTTTGTCATATCGAAAATAATTTTCAATGCAAGCTTTTTGTGAAAAGTTTATCTCGTGCATAAAAAATGGATTTACGAGCTNAAAAGAGTAATTTTATATTTATCCCATTAAATAATTAAATTAAAAAATAAGAAATTAAAAAACTCACACTCGCCACTGTCTTCTTCCTCCCCAAACCTCACCCCGCCTCCCATGTTTCTATTTATTTTGGGGAAGCATCCACACATCGTATTTCAATTCACAGGACGCCGAAGTTGGAAGGCGTCACTGCCGTTCGATGCCACGAACTTATGGCTGCGGAAGATTTCGAGTCCGACCTGGACTTGGCCTTCAAATTGTTTTGCCACCCTAACCGTAGCGTTTAAGCTGCAAGAATTGAACGACCGTGCAGTGTTCGAAACTGAATTCAAGAGAATTCGAGATGATCTTCACTTTCAGATCCATGACCACCGTGTGGCAAATGAAATGGCGACAATTCCGGAGGATCAGTGGCAGGAAAGTGGGAAACTTTTTGAAAGGCCGTACGAGGAAGGAAGTTCTAAAGGGGGAAGTGAGGAGATTTTTAGGGTTTATGCTAGAGGTTTGGTGGAGTTGTACTTGCCAAAGGAGATTGTTTTGGGTGGGATTGGCATCGCAATATGCGATTCAACGGATGAGTTGTTGTTTGAGTTGAGAAAGCCATTGCTCGGGAATTGGATGAGGTGGAGGTGGGGTAAAGAGTGATGGGTATTTTAGTAGTACTGGGAATAATGGAGGTGGCGATGGTGGTGTGGATTTTGGGTTTGGGTTGGGAGTGGGAGTGGGGGAGGGTGGCGAGTGTGTGTGTTTTTTAATTTCTTATTTTTTTTATTTAATTATTTAATGGGATAAATATAAAATTACTCTTTTGCCCCTTTTTAAAATATTAAAAATGTGATCAAAGTTAAATTTTTGGTCAACTGACGAAATTATGGATGGAAACCGTCCAAAAGGATTTCACCTGCAACATTTGGAAAGGTTAGGGGTGACGGTTGCAGCAAATTAAAGATTTGGAGAAAGTCTACTAATGTTTCAAAGGTTTTGAGTTTTTACTGCAATTATCCCAAAAATTTATTCGAGTTGCTACTTTAAAAAAGTTTTCTTTCGACTTCAATATACATCATCCCATCCATCACTCGCAATTTTGATGATGTACCATACGCTAAAATCTAAAGCATGCAACTTTGAAAAAATCTGTTTATAATGCCATCAAGTACATTAATTTTTAAAATGTTAGTGATATAATGATAGATAATATAACATTTTGCTCGAAAAACTTTTAAAAGTTCAATTCCATGTTTGTCTTCCATTCTTTCCAAACTCTTTTTTCTACGTACTCATTTTTAATCACATTTATACAATAAAAAATTTAACACATAAACCCAAAACTCTTCTTTGTTTTTTAACCACATTCTCCAAAATTCACTATTTAAAACAATATTTTTCCAAAAAAATGGCCACCGAACAAGGGCTAAATAAACATTTAAGGAAGTTTAAATGGCAATGGGGTATCCAACCCTGGTTCATAGTGGCGGTGCGCGAGTAAAATTGCATTCAAAATCTTCAGTATCCAAATTATTAGGCTAATCGTAACGTATGGAGAGTTTAAATATCAAAATTCCATCCCCAAAACAGAAAGTGTTATCTCAACAAGAGAGACATAACAGTGCAATGAAATTACAGTAAAAATAGGGTAAAATCTATAAAATTTTAATGACATTTTATGAAAAATATAAGTTGGATATAGGTTTTATACATTCATTTTAGTACAGACTACAGGTTCAAGTTTTCATCATCATCAAAGAGTTGGGGACACCTAATTACTGACTCCATAGCCAGCCATTCTACTAATATACCAATATCAACTACTCCTATCCCCCTTTCACGACAAAAAAAGAGGCCAATCGAGATTCCTGATGCGATCACTTCTATTTCTTCGAACAGCAAAACTAGAGCAGAACACCCAATATCCCATGTTAAAAACAAAATTTTATAATGCACATCAACAGCCACCACCTGATGCTGCCTGATTTACCTACTCTTTTGATAATACTGCCTTTGAAAGAATCTTACAACTAAAAAGTAAAAGCACAACTTAAACAACACTGCACAAATTTTCACCAGGATATTTGGTGGAGAGGGGGTTGTTTTTCTATAGCAGTTTAGCCTCCAAAAATCTCGTCTTAGTACCAAAATTGGCACTCAACTTCTGCCCACTCAACAAGATATGGGAACATGAGAAAACTTCAGGCCCCATCATCTTCGCTGAGAGTAGTGAGTGCGAAAAAATTGGTAATCGGGGTGGTGCACCTGCAAATGACGAAGCCAGTTGTCGGCTGATTGCAAAAGAGAGTTCTCTTGCTCGCATTCATGGGGTCCAGTAGGACTCAAAAGTGAACCTTTCAACTTGTAGGAAGCTAGGCCAAAGACTGGTAAAGAAATTTTTGAAGATATGTCAACGATGCCACGGACTTTCCTAGTATTCGCAGCATGAAACTGAGGTGGAAAATTATCTGTACAGTAAAAGGAAAGAACAATCAAGACATGCTCGACCACAAGGGCGCACCCACACAAACATATAGAGAGAGATTGAGAAGTACTTCTAGATAGTGTGGACAAGGAATGAAAGGTCAAAAAAGATGCATCCAGATCCTTTAGAGTTGGGCACATGGGTATTCTATAAATTGGATACCTGCATAAATTTGTTTATAGAAAAAGAAGATAATGAGTTGTAAATGACTCGATCAAAAAATATAAAGAAACGTGAAATAAATTTGCAAGTCAAAAAAATACCAAGCTACAGAAATCCAACTTGACGGGAGGAGATCACAGCTCCTACACTGTCTCAGCTCAGGAAATTGGGATGCAAGAATAGAAACCTGCAGGGGCGATGGGAAGATATTCAACTGAGGTCTCTCACCAGCACATAGAAATCAATAGCTGATAATTTAATATTTTTAATCCCGAGTTAATCTACCTTGTCAGTTAATGGTTTGCGTAGGTGCGGTTGTTCTTGTTCTAAATATTCAAACAAGAGTAATCCAGGCAAATTGGAAATTTCAGCTTCATCACTAGATGAACTTCTGACAAATTTATCTCTCACTGACAGCCTATTCGGTTGCTGGGCATTCTGATGATTCCAACATCCATCCACTGCAGATTTGGATAGTTTATCTGCTTCACAATCGCTGCTGCCAGCACTACTCGTCTCCCTAGATGACTCAGCATCACTCTCCTCACCAGGCCTCCTGAAAGGGGAGAAGGAAAGAATTCAACATTACAATGTCTAGTGCAAAACAAGTAGGCAGCTTTTTTTATTGCTTTTCATTTGCAAAAATGGTGATGTGAAAAGCATAGTAGTCAGCACGATCCAGAATTATAATTTTCACCAGTACTAATCTTATAGAAGAACAGCAAAGCAATCTATAGGACAAGCACCGCAGATTTGGATGTTTAATGTAGTTAAACAATGACAACATGCTCGAGACGCTTCTTTCTCAACCAACCAATAATCAATGTATTATCTGTAGAGAAAGAGCCAAAATAACTGAAGAAACAAAACTTGCCAAGGATAAATGTGCAAGAGGCATCAACTACCAAGTGGCTTTAGCCACTTGCTAACCTGAATGGGTTCCTAAAGTTGAGAAAATAATATTCCTGCAACTCAGGGCAGGCTATCAGGTGCTTCTCCAACTTCATTACTTAGTATAAGCATTGTGATCAATCCCTTCAATGACTGCTTCTTTGGCAAGTTTAATTTTAACATCAAGAGGTATATTTTCTATCATGTCCTTTCTGTATGTAACAACATGATTCAAGCCAATATCTTGATTATTATTGTCCACTATTCTTGATGACGTATGACCACTCTGGACAATCTTGATGTTTGCATTCTTCAACTCTTAGTTATTGACAGAATCAACCATGATCAATGCTGCGTGCTAACTTTGTTGATATAGCATCAACTCTGATGCTACTTTCTTTAGATTCGCCAGCTAGAGCCTTTTCAAACATTCCCCTTATAGGGAACAAGGAGAGGCAGACCTCAAAAAACACAAACATAAAGTTACTTGAATATTTCATATAATATAGATGCATTAAACCCCATAATACACAAGAAAAAGTTTCTAGCACATCCAAAGAACTTGGTAAGATTGCTTAAAAATTCGACTAAGTTTGGCATCTATAGTTCTCTTGTTAATCTAATAAACCTAAGTATACTTGGAATTTAAAAACACAAATAGAAATGCAAGAATAGTAAGCTGCTATTGAATTGAGTATGCAACTTTTTTTTTTTTTTTTTGATAACCGTGGATGTCTGGCCAGCTTGCGTGCACCTCGACTAATCTCTCGGGGCCCTGAAGTTTACGGCCAATTGAGTATGCAACTTTTAACACTGAATCTTCAACAATGCAAAGAAATAAAAGGAGAAGGTAAGAGCAAAATAAAGGAAGACAGAAAGGTAACTTCAACAGCAGTATATGCCTGATTTTACTGCTCAAGTCCTCAAGAATGTAAAAGGAGACAAATGCTGATGCCAGTAACAGTTCAAAAATATTCATCTCCAGCACTTTTGTAAGGTCAGTAGCCATTCTTCATTCATGGTTTGTCTACCACCATGATGAGCAGCTAAGATAGCTAAAGATCATTAGTTATTACTGTAGCAATGAGATTGCATAAGCAAACATAACTGAGCTATTTAACACATGGAAAGAAAGGAACTGGGAAAACCTACCTTGAAGTCGTTTTTTATGAGAGCAAAAACACCTCTTTATCGCTGGGCAAGATCAATAAACAAGAAGTTTAGCCTAATTATGCATCTTCATGGACCGACAACTAACAAATTGTGGTTATAAATTTTCTCATCTTCATCAATTAAATAATATTTAGTTATTAGTTACTTAAAAGACCTGCTTTCTATTAGGAACTTCCTTTTAGACCCTTCATGGTAGAAACATAAAGGGTGTGTATTCTTATAAGGGGATACTTTAGTTGAATATGTAGGGTGGCATAAAAGTCTACGAGGGAGGACACGTGGTTGTACAAACTAGAAGTAGTTGCTTCTATGCAAACATCTTGGTTGTCTCTACGGCCTTACCTCCGTAATTATTTAGGAGTCATAGCTTGTGATCTGGGAGACTGAAAAAGAACAATCCTCAGGGGATGTCCATGAAAATGTGGTGCAAAAAGTCAAGCGGCTGGCCAAAGAGTCAACATTAACAAAAGATCGGATGAGTGAATTGTAAAAGAAAACAGTCTGCAATGCTCAATGCCTTCAGAAATGCCCTATACAAAATACGAAGATAAAAGAATCAACTTTTTTGCTAAATCCCTTATTTCCCTGGTGTATCATTGTATGAGTTCGTCCTTCGTTGTTATACAAAGGGAGAACTGCACTTTTTTGGTTCATTGGTAGTAGGTCACATTTTTGTTCGATATCATGTCAAATGGAATTTTATTCAAGCCAGTTCACAGATTTTTCTTCTCATTGTGTAGCCAAACAATTCGAATGTCGCTACATTCTTCCATTCCACCAAGTCAACTGGCTTGGTTGAGTAAATTGGAAAGGAAGAAGTGGTTATCGAAAATCGATATCCTTAAATGGAATTGAGGAAGGAAGTGAGATTTGAGAGGAAGTCTTTTATCTCACAATCCAACTATTTGTGGCACCCTTAAGATCCTTTGGGTCCAGCATCACGAAATGCCACTAGCAATAAAGTTGCTTATTATATCAGAGTAGCAAGTGTACAAGAGTAAATGATCATAACAGAAACAATTGAAATAGATATGATAATAGTCAATGAAATCTTACTCAGAAAACTAATAATTAAAGAGAACATAACTAATTACCAAAGATTAATATTATTAAGGTTCACCTGAGGCATGAAGAAGGCTTCGACGCGTCTATGTACAACTGTATGCCCGACAAGTACGGAACATAATATTGTGTGATTGGGTCTTTCCCATTTAACAACAAAGGTACTCCAGCTCCATACACACTCCATTCACGAAAAGATTCCCAAAGATCCTCCAAGCAATAAAATGGATGGGACTCTACTTCCCACGTTTTCCTTCCTCTTACTCTCAACTGTCAAAACAGAACCTTCCACAAATTAAGAACTTTTAAGAGCTTACTTACTGATAAATCTTTCAAAACTGCCACAACTTGATGAAAAATACTTCTATAAATGATCCAAANAAGATCCTCCAAGCAATAAAATGGATGGGACTCTACTTCCCACGTTTTCCTTCCTCTTACTCTCAACTGTCAAAACAGAACCTTCCACAAATTAAGAACTTTTAAGAGCTTACTTACTGATAAATCTTTCAAAACTGCCACAACTTGATGAAAAATACTTCTATAAATGATCCAAATTGGCTCAATCTGACAACCTTCTAGAAACTACTCTTTCATAAATCGTAGAAAATTATATGAATTATGAACTAAAGACCATTCAAGTACTAATTTCAGAAATATTTCAAAAAAGACTGCGCCCCTGTTTGGTCCACATTATTTTTTTCATTCTCATTCTTCTACTCATTTTCAACCACACATTTTTCAATAAAATAATATTTTCCATCACATCAATAACTTTTCCTTCATTTTCAACCACATAGTCTCCATCGTTTATAGAAACATGCTGGTTTATAGAATATGCCTCTGTTTGGTACACATTAAAATTTTCATTCTCATTCTTCTACTCATTTTTAACCACACATTCTTCAATAAAATAATATTTTCCATCACATCAAAAACTTTTCCTTCATTTTCAACCACATAGTCTCCATCACATCACTTCAAAAAAATGCATTCTTTCATTTTAATGTGCACCAAACCTGCAATTCCAAAAACCTAGCCAGCTTCTCCATAAATCTTTTCAAGCGGACGAATTTCACAATCTTCCATTATCTACATTTCTACAAATTTTTCAAATGCCACAAATTAACAACTATTCTTTTTATGCATCAATTGAGAACATTCTTTTCCTTTTAGAATGCATTTGCTGAATGGGGAAAATGGCATTCAAGCCATTTAATGTCAAATCCCATGTTTTACATGTGAATCCTTTGGTACTAACGTATCAACAAGTAGCTCAGGACAACTGATTTGTAAGTTTAAACTTTAAAAAAAAAAATGTACACTTGATTCTTAATAGTAGACACTTCAAATCGGCTCAACTCTTATGCAAAAACAAAACATGAAATCATAAACTGAAACAACTTCTATTTCTTTTCTTACATCATTTGCCTGCAAACAAAACAAAGCTATAGGGTGTATATCCAAGAAAAGAGAAAAGGAAGAAAAAAAAGCATAATTCTTTACTACCTCAGAAAAATTCTGAGCAGAAATGAAAGGAGTAACAGATTCCATTAAACGATCCAAGTTGGTAGCATTCACCGGCATTGGCCTGGGGGGCGAAGCCGAGCGGACAGAAGACGGTCTAGACAATGCCTTTGTTGAATCATCCGACTCACTCCGATTTCCGGCCTCCACCAGCGCAGCGGCGGAAGAAGATTCCGATTTCTCCGGCGTCCTCGGCAACTGGTCCTGGTGCTCTTTCTGTTGCAGTAAGACCTGCTGCTGCTGCAAGAGCATCTGCTGGTGCCGACGTACAGCCGGCGGGTTGTAAAACCTGTCTCCACCATGGCTCCGCGACACAGCGAAGCCTCCCGAACCTGACATTACTCTGAATTCAATTAAATCAAATCCTATGTGTGTGAATAATTGTATATGTTGTGCGACTATTTCAAATTGGGAGAGTTTGTTAGTAAACGACGATTATAAGAAATGAAAAATGAGATCGAATTAAGTGATTTTGAGATTGCAGTAATTAGGGTTTTTGGA
>CAIGRT010034115.1:0-14531 GCA_903798405.1 Fraxinus platypoda
CCGGTGGAAAGATTAAAAAGAAGGTGAGATTTCTTGAGAATCTGTTTTTGTACCTTTAGGGCATGCTGGCCTGCTTTTGGAGCTTTGGGAACTGCCACAGTCGTTATGGTGTTTCTATGTTACTAGTTTTGGGAGTTCATGAAGGGTTCGGTTTTGAGTGCACATATGTTGGCATATTTTTTTTTTCCTACAATTAATATTTGCTCTCTGTCCTTTTCTTTTAAATTCACGAAATTGAGGTATGAATTATTGTAATTCACAGGATAACACTAAATTTATGATGGGTAATCTCTGGAAATGTTTCTAAATATAGTTATAAACAAGAGAGATAATTTTGCTATACTATGAAGATGTTGCAGAGTTTTTAACTGAAAATAAATGTTTGATTTTCATATAATTTTCTTAATAGTTTGCTTGAGTAATTAGTATAGAAATTTATGAATAAAGTCTTTCCCATTGCAATTCAGAAGTAATTACAAGACCGGCTAAAATTTTTAGAGATCAACTTCTGATTGTAAACTAGCCGAAGTTGTCAAGTATTTGGTAAATTTAAGTAAAACTAATTTTAGAAGAATCTATAAAATTTTGTAGCTAGTATTTTAGAAGTAAAATAAATAGTTTTTTTTTTTTTTCATATTCTACTTTTAATTTCTCCAGTTATTTGTAATTGAAATATTAATTTTAACCATATTTAATTAAGTTAATTCATTTTTTGTCCTAGATTTTTTGAGATTTAGCCCCTGTTTGGCCCTTACTTCTTTAAACTTATTTTTTTTTTAAACTCATTTTCAATCATATATTTCATAAGTCTCACGGCTTTTTAATCACATATTTCCCCTTCTAAAAATCTAATATTTATCCAAACCAAACATAGACTTAATAAATATTAGTTTTTTTTTCATTTTAAAAATAATTAAAGTGAATATCTTAAAAAAAATATTTGATAATATTACCTACTATTATAAAAGTAAAAAATAAATTATATAATAATACCAATATTATTAATATTAATACAATATTATGATTTTAAAATATACAGTATTTTGAAACGAAAGCACTTTATCGTTTCTTCTCGTAGTTGATTATTTTTCAGTACAACTAAAGTTGATTTATTAAGCCTCCGTTTGGCCATATTCCTACAAATTGTAATTTTTAGAATAATTTTTTTTGGAGAATAGATGGTTAAAAAAGAAGAAGATTTACATGTAGCTTGTGTTTGACACCCTTTTTGGGGAAAAAATGAATTCTGAAATAGTGATTGATGGAAGAATGTGTAGTTAAAAAGTAATGAAAAGTTTTAGATTTGTGTGTAATATTATTTTATTTGGAGAATATATGGTTAAAATGAAGAAATGAAAAAAAAATGAGAATGAGAATGGGTGTCAAACAGAGCCGTAATATTATTTTACAGAAGATTATGTTGTTGAAAATAAGAAAGATGAGAAACAATTTGACAAAAATGGGGGCCAAACAGGTGCTAAAAAGCACGAAATACTAAATTAAAAAGCATATTCGAAAAACATTTATAAATTACTTAATTTATAAATAAATGAAAATTAGGAATATATAAATGAACAATACATATATATTTTTCAAAATGTGTAAATAAAAAGTGACTTGAAACCACATGGACAAATAGAAACCCTTAAAAATTTAAGAAAGCTCAACATCTCAAAACCGCGTGGAAAAAATTGAAATATTTAAGATAGCTCAAGGACCGAAAGTGAAGATTAGCCCCCCGTTTGGTTCATTAAAATTATAATTTATTTTTCTATCTTTTTTTATTAATCACACATTTTTTATTAAAATAGTATTACACGAAATCTTAAAAAAAAAAAAAAATTTAACCATAAATTCTTTTTTTAAAAAATATATATTATTTCAATCATTAAAATTTGAAACAAGGAGACCAAAGGGGCTTAAACTAGTTGAGAAGTACAAGGTTATATATTTGAGACTACCGCCTAATTGAGCCAAAATCGAAACAGATGGGAACCCGAGAAGTGTACGAGGAGAAGCTGAAAACGGGAAATCTCCACCATGATCCCACCATTAAACCGGGCCTCGGATCGGCCCGCTGCCCGCGCTGCCTCTCTCTCTTAAGCCCTAGTTCTGTATGTATACATTTATAAGATAATGCAAATTCTCCACTTTGCCTATTATCTGTTCGATCATATGCCTCCGTGAGCATTTGGACTACCTTTTTTTTCTTTCCCCGTATTGAAAATATACATTCAACTGTTTTGGAACAGGAAAACTCGGAATGGGAAATCACTCCTGTTCTGCACGATGCCACTGCCGTGGTACGAGGATCTTTTTACTATTTTTGTTCACTTTTCTACTGCTACATTGGGCGTTAAATTAGTATATTCGTATATGTTTTCGATTTTTAATGAATGACTAGTTTTTTTAGAGAACTTTTGATTTTGAACCTTTGTTGGAGTTGTTTCTCATGTGGATAAGAGATAACACTGTAGAATGAAGTCTGAAATTGTATGAAGGAATCCCATCTTATTGAGTGGTATTGAGTCCATTAAATAGTACGGCAATGGCCTAATGGGTGTAATGGACACCCTCTCAACAGAATACTTAACCTGCGTCATCTAACAATTACTACTAAAAGAAAATAATTCCTAACAAAATAACAAATGCACATATGATGATGAATAACTTGGCTATCCATTATCTGCCTCAATAGTTCTATATCAAACATTGTTGACCTCGTTTGCATGTACTGATATTTGTACTTTCTGTAAAACCTGTTGTTTAACTTTTTCTTTCCGAGTTCAGAATTGTAATCAACAATTTGTACATGGGTTACGGTTATTTTCACCTTACTGTCACTAATATTATTTGAATTGCTTAAATAGGTTGGCTCTGGACTTGGTGGGATGCTAAGTGCAGTGCATGCTTTCAACACAGGTATGGAAATTGATCCTTCCCCTCGCCTTCTCCATGCACGTTTCAATTATTGTCTCATTGTGTTTCATCATTCCTGGTGAAAAATCATTTCAGGGATCCCTTATGTCCAGAAACATGTGAAGGGGCCAAAGTGGCTTCCTTTTGTAATTGGGGTATGACTCCCGTTGTTTTCTTTAATTTTAATATCTACTAAATCTCATTTTTCCTACTTTCTCTTTTTCTATTTTCCTTATATATATCCTTTTCCCTTCTCTTCTCTGGCAGCTTCCTCCTCTGCTAATGTTATCCACTGCTAGTGCTGCTTTTGGAGGTATACCTGATATTGATATTTCGTGCATTATTTATATGAAAACATTAGAGAATTTACGGTTATCACAAATCAAGGAATTAAATGCTGTCAATCATATATGTTTAATATGAGCATATAGTGACTTCATTGAAAAAAAGAGCTGGGATAAACCTTTTATGAAATTGTGTGACTAACTGGGAGGTTTCACTCTGGATCTAATAGTTCACTCTGACAAGTTTTTGCTCGATAATGTTCTCGTGTGTACTGCCTTAGTTTATAAAGTATTACAAAGCTATACATGGAAAGTAATTAGGAATGCAATCCCAGATTCTATATTATGTGATTAGGCTATACAAGGAAAGTCATAAATTAAATTGCTGAAAATAAGCCTCTAATACCCCCCTCAAATTGATGTTGGTGAATCCACAAGCTAACAAGAAAATTATGATGGAGGCGAGTCAAAGATTTGGTGAAAATATCCGCTATCAATTGAGAAGTGGAAACATGAGGGAGAGCGATGGAATCATAGGCGTTTCGTATGTAATGACAACCCACTTTAATATGTTTGGTGCGTTCATGATACATAGGATTAGCTGCAATTTGAATAGCACTCGTGTTGTCACCATGGAGAGGGGTATGCTATGATTGGGAAATACCAAGTTCTGCTAGAAGACCATGTAGCCACACAATTTCAGAACATGCAGCTGACATAGCATGGTATTCGGCCTCAGTGGAGGACTTAGAAACACAATCCTTTTTTTACATTTCCAAGAAATGAGAGCATTACCCATAAAGATACACTACCCAGTAATAGATTGACGAGAATCAGGGCAACCCACCTATAAGCGGTGAGTTCAAGAGACGTCCCCCTAGGGAAGAACATACCACGATGAGGAGTTTCAATAAGGTAGCGAATTATGCGGCGGACAACTAACAAATGTAGATGACGCGGAGTATTCATAAATTTACTGACGGTAAGAACTACGGAGGAAATATCTGGACGTGTTATAGTGAGATAGATGAGACTACCTACGAACTTCCGATATAGAGTAGGGTCTAGAACAATATCACCTTCGTCTTTTCGATATTTAACATGAAGCTCCGAGTATCAACTCAGTTAGCTTTATATAAATCAGCTAACCTAATCGAGTTTTGAATATACTTATGTTGATTCAAGAAAATGTCATGCGGTGCTGTGTGAACTTCTAAGCTAAGGAATGACCAAGGTCTTTCATATGAAAAATCAAGTGTAGATGCTGCTGAAGTTTCTGAATAAGGATGTGATCAGATCTAGAGACAATAATATCATCCACATATACCAATAGGAAAATGATGCCAGCAGTACTCTTATGAAAGAACATAAATGCATCATACTGCTCTGAATGAAGGAAAAATCCAAAAGAGTGCGGCGGAACTTGTCAAACCATGCTTGAGGAGCCTGCTTAAGACCATACAAGGAGCGTTTTAGCTTACATACAGAGTCAGATGAGGGAAGAAGCATACTAGATTGAAGTTTCATATAAATGTCTTCCTTGAGATCTCCACGCAAGAATTTGTTCTTTACATCCATTTGATATAAAGACCAAGATCGGGAAGCGGCAAGCGATAACAAGAGGTGAGCAGTTGTCATTTTAGCTACGGGAGCAAATGTCCCATCATAGTCGATTCTATACTCCTGACAATTACCCAAGGCAACCAATCAAGCTTTATAGCGTTCAAGAGAACCATCATAACAAAGTTTGACTGAGTATACTCATTTACTTCCAAAAGGTTAACATCCTATAGACATGGAACAAGATCCCAAGTTTGGTTGGCCTCAAGGGCATCAAGTTTTGCATTCATTGCCTATTGCCAACACTCTTGTTCCATAGCCTGTTTATATGAGGAAGGAATGGAAATCGAGTTAAGAGTAGCAGACATGGAGCTGTGGGAGGAAAAACCATACCTATTTGGTGGTTGAGGAACGCGTGCGACAAAAAGTGACAGGAGGCGAAAGATCATCTAGTGAAGGATATGATGTTGTAGGTGGAGGATCGGGAAGGCTTGTAGGGATCGTCGTCTGAAAAGGAAGCTTAAGAGTAGTGACCGAAGCTGCATGTCTACGAGTATAAACAAGACCTGGCTTGTATCGAGAGGATTCTATAGGAAAATCATGCAAGACAAAGAACACAAGATGATGAACAACAGTTTCTAAAGTGAAGAAAGATTGTTTTAAGAAAAAAAAACATTACGAGATATCTTAATTCGTTGTGTCTTAGGATCATAACAGACATACCCTTTTTGAGTCTCGCCATATCCCATAAAGGCACGCTCGACAGATTGCGGTGTGGGTTGTCTTTTCATAAACCGTAAGTGACCAAAGCACACACCCAAAGGGTCGAAGATGAGAATATGTGGAATGATAATCAAAGAGCTTATAAAATGAAGAAACATTATTAAGAGTGGGAGAAGGCAATCGATTTATAAGATGTACAGCGGTAGACAAAGTTTCACACCATAAACGAGAAGGAACAGAAGACTCAATTAGAAGAGCTCTAATCATGTCAAAAAGGTGACGATTCTTGCGTTCTGTCATTCCATTTTGTTGAGGGGTAGAATGGCAAAATCGTTAAGAAATAATACCCTTAGTTTGTAAGAAAGATTGCATGCATTAGACATATATTCACCTCCCGAATCAAATCTTAAGATTTTGATTGAGGAAAATTGGTTGTCATCGAGGGCAAGAAAACATCACTATGAACAATATCAAAAATATGCAAAGCATGAGAACCATGAGATGGGAACTGTAAAACCTTACTTTTAGCAAGTTTACATGAAGCACAATCAAGAGAAATAGATGAAACCGAAGCATAATTTTTATTACTAAGCAAACAAGAGTTTAACAATTGTTGTAACATATTAGAATTGGGATGACCTAATTTCTTATGCCAATCAAAAATATCAAAAGTAACAGAATTGCAAACAATAGGAAAAGATGAAACAGGCTTCGGTGAAATAGGAAATAGATGTCCCTCCTTAGGCCCCCTCACAATCGTCCTCCCAGACACATGATCTTGCACATGACAACCAAAAGAAAAAAAGGACACAGTGCAACTGTGCAATTGTTATCAATAAGTTGACCAATAGAAATAAGATTAGTTGATAAATTAGAAGATACCAAAATATTAGGTAAATTTGGTGATATATCACCTACGACTGAGATAGTAAGAGTGTTACTATCGGCAATGTGTATATTGAGATACCTAGTATATGGTCTAAGGTTACTAAGCAACAGAGGATCATGAGTCATATGATTAGAAGCACTTGAGTCTAATAGCCAAGAAGAAGATGCAGTTGATGGATTATTGAGACATCTAAGGCAGATAAAGCAAAAATGACCATTTGTTAGATTATCTCTGGAGTTTTGGACATGACTAGAAGAGGTTGGAACTTGAGCGGGAGCAGGTGGCGGTGCAGAACTGGAGGCGAAAGTGACCGCAACAACATAACTTATTCAGTCTTGCGTGGATGGCGAGTAAGACACCCCTTAATGACATGTCCAGCCTTCTTGTAATAATTGCAAACTTTTCTGGGACACTGATGAACCATGTGATCAAACCCATTACATCTGTAACATTGCACACTAGACATATCCTGAGGTTTGAATTTCTCTTGAGCTACGTATGCAACAGAAACCGGTGCTACTTGATTCTGCTGCTGTTCCAAAGAGGTACGAGTGATAAGACGTTGCCCCTTCCTCAGCAATTCACCTAAACACCCATCCAATGTTGAAATAGATTCTTGATTCATAAGACTGGACCCGATGGGTTCAAATTAAGCTCACAATTTCATGAGAAATTGATCCATCTTAGTGACTTTATGCACAACTTGGACAGCCTTCAAACTATCAAGTGATACCGAAGCATAGATAATATCTGTGTACTCAGTCCTGAGGTTAGAAAAACCAGAATAATATTCTTTAATAGAGCGAGAGTCCCGAGAGAAATTTGTCAATTCAAACTCCAATTGAAGCCTTCGAGCATTGCTGCTTTGAGTATAAATTTTCTTTAAGTAGTCCTATATAGCACAAGTTGACTAAAGTCTGAGATTAAGAACAATCTGCGCATCGACTGATCCGATGATCCAAGCCATAATCCAAGAATCCTTAATTTTCAAGTCAAGGTACTTCTCCTTATCCTTCCCTTGATCAGGAGGTCCCCACAGATTACTTTTGCTTTCGACCAATAAAAAAAAGTGAGGCCCATGAAGAGTAATTCTTTCTAGTGAAGCGAATGCAGACAGACTCATTCTTATCGATTAACGTGATGAAATTGTGCATGGTCCAACTAAAAAATAATCACAATTCAACTAAATAAATTCTACCCAATCCAAACAATTCAGCCCAACTAATAATTAGTTAAAACCTATGATGCACCGACACGACACGTGTGTTCGATACGATACGTGTCGAATAGGCCAACACGCGATTTTTAAAAAAAGTACAGACGCGACACATCATCGACACGATTAAATTCTCAAAAATTCTTCATTTATATAGTATAAATATAGTTTTATACTTGTTATTAATTTTTCTTGTTGAAATATTTTAAACACGAGTACCTATTTGTTACTTGCTAATAACTTTGAATTAACAATATATAATATTTCTAATATGAAAAGAAAAATGATTACGGTAGAGTGTCAGAGAAGTGTCGGACACGGACACGCNTAATTAAAGTGTCCGTGCTACAGAGGTTAAAACAATAGCCCAAGCATGACTACCCAATACCATTCAATTAAACAATAGCCCAAATCCATGACTCAACAATACCACAGCCCAAACCGCAGGAAAAAGGAGAACATGTAACCTGAGAACCCAAAATTGAGATGCAGAACCAAATCTAAGATGTAGAATCACCGACCTAAGATTGAAAAATCCTGCAATGCCACGTAGACATCGGAAACAACCTTCTATAACCAAGAACTAAACGGCCGAACAGTGACAAGAACTGAGACCAAACACTACTAGGCGACGCGAGATGGCTTAACTGAACCTATGAACTGAGACTACGAACCGAGACCAAACACCACTAGACGACGTGAACGGAGAGGTGCAATGCGAGACGAAGACCAAAATCTGAATGTCGAGGCTACAATTGCTGTGACCAAGATCACAGACCAAGAACTTGAAGCAAGGCACACCGGGTATTCGAAGAACCCAGATGGCACCTAAAACGCGAGCGCCAATTACTATGAACAGAGAGCCAACACCCAAAATCACACGCACGAGTAAGTAAATTAGGAGTCTTGATACCATGACAAGTTTTTGCTCGATAATGTTCTCGTGTGTATTGCCTTAATTTATAGGGTATTACAAAGCTATACATGGAAAGTAATTAGGAATGCAATTCAAGATTCTTACTATGTGATTAGGCTATACAAGGAAAGTCATAAATTAAATTGTTGAAAGTATGCCTCTAATACGCTCCTTGTTACAATGCATGAGGTTGGTTGGGACTTGTAATTGCTAATTATACTTTTTTCAAGCATTTGGTAATCTAAAGCTATATCTATGGCCACGTTTATTTTATCTATTGCATTTTTAATTTTTTTAGAATTGTTTCATTTTTAATTTACTCCCATGATTTATACTTCCTATAAACATATATTCCACGTTCTGTTATGTGTTTGATTGTTTAATCTCTGAAAACTTCACATATTTCATGAAATTTCTTGAATGGTGAGTTGGTGCTTTTTCTGAGTACAGTAGTATGGGATCCTTGTGCCTCTTCCTTCTGAAGCTGTCAGCTCCCCTTTCGGTATATGACTTGGATTTTTCTATATTAGTTAATAATGTAGTGTATAATGGGAAAAGAATTTTAAAATCAAATTTGCAACCAGAATGACTTACAGTATTTTCTTCATGTTTTTTCGAAGCTTGGACCTGTCTCATTCATATATCTTAAAGTTCATTATCAATACCTTTATTCACAGGCTACGCGCTTCCGAAGTTCACTCAACTCACTGTGACATCTTATTATGCTGCTTCAAGTGCTTCACATTACGGTTTATCATTGCTTACTAGGCACATTGAGGAGGCCCATGTCTCCCGAACTCAACATAAAGAACTTAGATGATCAGTTGCAGGTGCACAAGATCTTCTTTATTTGTTTCAGTTGTGTAAGAACTCCACCTGTAACTGGAAGTAACATGTGAATCTAGCATATCTATGTGTGCCTTTTCTTTTTTAGATTTTCTCCTTAACGCGTCTACTTTAAATAGCCTGAGCATTTTGTACCAATATTGTGACAAGTACTTCAAAACTTCTCAGGTTAATACATGATAGATACCAAAAAGTTGTTCGATTAAATATGTGGATTGTAATTTTTCCGAGAATCTGAACTGCTTTAGCATTCACTTGTACATAATATATATTGTTTGCTACAGAAATCTCTGCCACCACTTTTTCATCTCATGCAGGATTTAAAAGAGTGACTGATATTACTGCTGAAGAAGTAACCATTTTGATTACCTTAGTTTCCATGTTGATTTACCATCTACAGGTTGTCAATATTTTAGATTCATTGTTACCAATATTCATTGATTTCTTCTAATTTGGAACCATACGAGACTTTTATGGTAGAAATGATTTTGGAACCCCTGTGGAGAGAGTATAAGTCCTCTCCCCCCCCCCCCTTTTGTTGATGTCCTTATGTTCAATAGATGCTTCGCATACCTTTGATATTTTCTTTCTGGTGTTATGCTGCATTCCAAAATTGAGACGATGTTTCAATGACGCGGTAATATCTATTTACAGCATATAGAATTATGAATTGAATTGAATGAGAAGTTAGTGTGAGCATAAGAAGACTGCAGCCTTTATTTGTGAAGTCATCTTGTGAAGTGAAGCTCGAAATAAATGCAGGTAGCAGGACGGATTTATGGGGATGACCAAGGTCTAGCAAGCTATATGAATGACTTGTTGCTGAAGAGTAGTGTTAATCTTTTGCCTGTAACAAATTACGGATTGAGTCTAAAACTTATTAATTTATGCTCCACGTATGTTTAATAAATGCATGAGTTCTTAATTTCCAATTTTATACGTTCATACACAGCTTAACATTTAAGTATTCGACTTAATGTGTGTTTGATGGATATTATTGAGAAAATAATGTATTTTAAATAGTGATATGATGGGAAATATGTGGCTAAAAAGTAAGGAAAAGTTATTGATATGATTGAAAATATTATTTTATTGAAAAATGTGTGGTTGAAAATGAGTTTTAAAAAAATGTATTTTAAAAGAATGTGTGTATCAAACAGGGACTTAGCATTTATGAGGACCACCACAACTTGCAAATGCCTCCAACCTTACAAGACACCCAACTTGCTATTTAAAACCAGCAACAAGTACTTGGTACCGTTGCCTTGACTCATTGAGCAGAGGAGAGACCCACCAAATGACTCTTGATTGATAAAAAGCATATTTATCACATAAATGCTGTTAAATTATCAATAATTAGATCATCACATTTCCTCCCAGTATCACATTTCTACCCTGCTCTTCTGCAATTGTGCCACTGCATTTGCTTTCACATTCTACAACCTTTGCTGCCCAACATCCGGCGATAAAAGTTTCTACTAATTATTTCCATGGAGAAAATGGAGATAGAGAGACACTTGGAATATTTTGCTCAGCTTCGACCTGCACCACCAGTTAAACAAAAGGCCATACGACTGTTTGGTAAAGAATTTGGAGGTAACTCCTCAGTTGAGGCTCAATCAGAATCCGATGAAACTAATGCTGCAATCGAAGAGGCAAATGGAGAGATGGGCAGCAGAAAATTCGAATGCCAGTATTGTCACAGAAACTTCCCTACTTCTCAGGCCCTTGGAGGCCACCAGAATGCACACAAGAGAGAGCGCCAACGTGCTAAGCATGCTTACCTTCAGTCTGCATTAACTGTGCATGTTGGCCTCTCTGATCAGACACCCATCTTTGACCGGACCAATTATCACCAGGGTTCAGCCTCGACCCCTGTTATGGCTTACACTGGGTTATACAGAGGCCAAACCTCTTATTTCCCACCACTACCTAATGGGAGTCCCTTGGCCTTGCCGCGAATCGCTTCACATGCTTACAGTTCCCCTACTTCTATCAGCAGGGAGCAATCAACGCATCAGCGGCCGTTGTTTTCTAACCTTAACTCGAGGCTATCATCAACCAGTGACTCTATTTCTCAAAGTGGGTTCGGGAACGTGACAAAACCAAGCTTGAAAGATCACGTGTGTTTGGATTTACATCTTTGATGATGTCAACAATATTCCTTCAAGAACAATGTATTATGTTTTTTTCCGATGAGGCTGTTATTGATTCCATGATGAGAAAATTCTAAGAATAATCATGCATGCGCACTGATCCCTCAATTCTATGACTCAACATATGCACACAGAATAGCAGAATCTCTTCAAATTCATGGCTGATTGCATGCACAAGGATCTCTTTAATTATTTCCAATTTATCCTTCATTTCCTTTATTTGCTCGTAATTCCTTTTAGTTTCTTTTCAGTTCTTGTTTCTAATGTTGTACCAGAACTTGACCGTTTATGTTGAGAATGCATTGAAATGACATTTAATCTGAACATGAAATGAAATGCATATTGTTCCACTTATGTCTAAATGCATTATTACCGTAGACGGGCATTTGTGTGAAGATCAATTATTTTGCAGCCGTATGAATGCTAGATACGAGTAGAATATAGAAAGACGAGAGAAGACAAAAATAAAACTGAAATATTGATTCATAGAGAAATGAAATAGGACATGTACGAATAATTTTATTTATATTAATTTCCATAGTACAGTAGTAGTTGAGTTGAGATCTATTATCCAAATTTTCCTGTCCAACTTGCTCTCCATCCAATTAATTATTGTCACGTCATTTTTAAATTAACATGTTATCAATTTGGTGGATTCATGATAAAGTTAATGAGAGTGAATTTGAAATGACATGTTAATTTAAAAATGATGTGTCAATAATTAATTGATGGACAACAAAAATTGAAAAGCAGATCTCAACTCCTAGTAGTTGCAGTGAAACAGCTTGTCAATCTTATCCCTTGTTTGAGCTCTATTATTTTAAAAAAAATGATTTTGGAATAGTGTTTTTTGAAGAACGTGTGATTAAAAAGTAAGGAGAATTTTTAGTTTATGTGTAGTATTATTTTATTGAGATAATGTGTGGTTGTTAAAAGGAGAGAAAAAAATGAATTAAAATTTAACGGTGGCTAAACAGGGGCTTAATGTGAAACGTTCTTCACATTTTTTTGTACCTTTTCATATCATTAATGAACTGTTCGTATATATATCTGTTGTACGTACCGTTGAAATTTATATGATGTGAAGCAAGTAATAATGGATTTGTGGTGGAACTTCTTGGTGCAAATGGAGCCACATAGTTAATTGTTGGAAAAGCCAACTGATACAATTAATAACCTTGACAGTAGACATTCACACTACGTAACCTTGTGTTTTCTATTGATTTAGGAACTGTTAATAAATTTGTTTGGATAATGTTTTAGAATTACTTTGTTTTAGTTTAAAAAAAAGTTTTTATAGGACGTGTCTATTATAATGAACATGCACTTCTCTTAATTTCAAAATATGAAAAAAAAATTCATAACTACAAATGTTTTAAGAATACAATTTCATAATTAACAAACTTGCAAAAACCTTTAAAAAATCAGGTGGTCATACAACCTCTCATAAATGTTTTGACCTATAAATTAGAACTAAACAGGTCTCGGCCACATACGACATAATTTATGTGGCACATTCATATATCAAGTCACAAATCACAAAATATCACAATCACATACTGACACGAGATGGAAAGATGAACTATAATGATTGGTTCTTGTTCGTAACACACGAACAAGTGTTTGTTCAAATTCGCTCGAACTGACATTATATCCAAATCAAATCCAATTAAAAATAACGAATTGCTAAAATGATGAAAATAGCTTCAAACTAACTAAAAAAGGGAAAAATAAAAATGGACCCCTAAACACAAAATTATGTAGAAGTGAAAAACACTTTCGAATTGTACTTATGGATGAAAATCCGACATTCGAACTGAAAGTTATGCGCATTTTCGTACGTCCTTATTCCTATAGATTTCTAATAGGTTTAGAATTTCCTCTTCTAATTGATGTGCATCACATACCACACAATATATGGGTCGCAATTACATATTAACTCACAATTCAACCAATTAATAGCTCGTAAATTATTTATTAACCAAAAATTACACAATTAACTAGTAATAGTCACATACCATATAATTTATGGGCCATAATCGCATATTAAGTCACAAATCAAACAATTAATAGGTAACAAATCATTAATCATTTAAGTCACAGTTCACATAACTAATTGATCACGGTCACTACTAGCGAGATTCTTCTCATCCCACCCCTTTGTCACATCAACCTCACATTCTCCCAGTCTGTCTCTGCAGATTCATTGAAAAATTATCTAAGTCTATCCACACGTTTCTTCGGCCGACGCACCCTCATCTCCGCCAGTCCCTCCTACAACACCATCGCAATTGCCATCGCTTGCACATTCCCCTCCATCGTCACTCCTTTCCACCCACCTCCATCATCATTCCTTCACGAAATTTTGTACTTAACTCAATTTCCTAGAGGTAAAGAGACTGATGGAGGAAAATTTGAGCAAATGTTTGCTTATCTTTCGTTTCTTATCTAAACCTTCCCAACTTGGCACAGATGATCTAAACTTTTGCATTCTTGACACAAATGGTCATTTCGAAAGGATCTAGTCCAAATAAATTACATATGTAATTCAAACTTTTGACAAAAGTAACAAATCTAGTCTTTAATTTTGATTAATGTAATTGACAATGATCCAACCAAAGTAAATCATCTAGATTTAACAAAATAAACTAAAAAAAAAAAAAAGATTCATTTCTTCAATCATCCCTTATGCCCCCCAACCCACCAACATTGCCACCACCTCATCGTTACACTGTCGTCACCTTAATCAAGGAGGATTTGTTCGACTAGTTTTACAATAAGAGCTTGTTACTGCGAATTCAGGAGGTGAACTTTCCCTCCCTAGATCAAAGGTGGGGAGAAATTCCCCCCTAAATTTGGAAAATCTTTGAACCGACGGAAAATCCCCCCTATTAGTGTGAACCATCGTCATTTCACCACCACCGCCGATCTTGAGCTAGAAGAACATCCAAAAATCAAATGTTGAGAAAAAAGACCCATTTTTATCCAAAATATTGCATTGTTGGATAATTTTAACATATAT
>CAIGRT010034119.1:0-10325 GCA_903798405.1 Fraxinus platypoda
GACCAAGAGGTTGAGGAATAGACTCCATTCTTAATTTGGAACCCATCTTGACCACAATGTTCTAACCAAAAATCTGAAATATTAAAAATTAACTTGTTACCCACGAATGGTTCACATGCATACCTTTTAATTGTACCTAAAGTCAAACCCCGAATTTCTTCTAATTCCAAAAGTCAAAGAAGCCCACAAATCCAAAACATGTGCTTCAATATTTGTTCTTTTGGTTATAGAAGCAGCAAAGGCAACTCATTTCCCACCCTATTTAATGATAACACATCTGACATACTAGGTTGTCCAAACTTATCAGATCCCATTCTCTCTTTCTCTTGATCAATAGCATGTACAGATCTTCTAGTTCTGCTTGAGTCTCTAACGAGTTCTTGATTAACATGACTCTCTCTGATGATGTTTTGAAAAAAGATAAGCCACAAGAACTTCTTTCTAGCTCTGCTATCTTTATTCTTTCTTGTACGTAGATTTTTAGTATAGATTCGAGATTACGTGAGAATCTATATACACAGAAGAAAAGTATTAGCATATAAAAAGAATGGAGAAAAATATTGTTCATTATGGCGTTCAGCTCAGTATTACATGTCAAACAGTGTATTTAAGATAGAAGAATAGGAGAAATTGTATAGAGATTCACAATCAATTTGTAATCAATTCAAATTTAATTATACTTAAATCTTGGTAAAAAAAATAAAAATTACCAAAATAACAAAATAGAAAAGTCTCAAACTTAAACTCATAATTTAATGAAAATGAATAAACCAAGTACAACAAAATCAATAATAATAAAAAAAAAATTATAATAAACTACTTACTTTTGCGCCTAAAATAAGTGTAAATTTGGTATGTGTTTTCTACCATACAAAAAATAATTCTAAATGATGAATATTATTGCATCTGAAAATAGATCAACATAACATCTGTCATTACATGAACAAATCTTATTAATTTTCTCAGAAATGTTAATAAAGAAAGCTAAGCCATTTGTCCAGTCGAAAAACATTTGATGCCGAATATATATACAGATCGAAGCATCATTAGGGAAATGAAAAGAATAATCTTACAAGGGTCATGCTGTTTAGTAAAGCTAGTAAAGCTTTATCCTCGTCTCAATGGTCTGTCGGCAGATTGGGCACGACAAGAGGTCTTCTCCACATTCACAGCAAGTCTGTTTATCAGGAAAAAGAAAAGATAAAAAATGGATGACGTCGATGAGGTCTAACTAATATATTTTCCACAATAAGGAAATATCAAAATTCGCAAGGGTATACCTGGTGACCACAGCCAAATGCCATATCCTTCTGATCTGTAATGCAGATGGGGCAAAGCTGCGAGACAAATGAATAACGGGAAAATATAGTCAATATGGGCACTCAAAACCTTTCTTCTTGCTCATAATTCTTAAAGAGACGAGAGTTACATGATTATCAGAAGTATCGGCTGCAGGCTGACTCCTGTGAGAAACTGAATCATGTCCACTAGAAGAAGGTGCACTTGGATAAAAATTGTTAGAACGGGAAGGCTTCGGTGTGACAAAAGAAGCTCCACCGTATCTAGGAGGTGGAAGAGGAATCCTGTCTACAACCTTTCCTCTAGAAGCACTGAACAAGCAATTCAAGAACGGTAAGAAAATTGTTGCAAGAACTTCCCAGCACAGAGCACACTTAGCTAAGCTTAAAAAGTTTACTTAAAAGTAATTTAAAATAAATACTTTTTCCAGCTTAGCCAAATATGCATGGCATTATTTCAGGGGTGGAAGATTTTACCCGAGTAGGTTGAGCTCAAGCGTTGCTTTATACTGAGTAGGTATTTCCATCAAGGCAGAAAGGGCAAACTCAGCTTCTTTCCTGGAAGTATCGATGTTCTTTGACATGATTTCTGTAAAGTTTACGAACTAGAAATACAAAGAAGAAATACATGATATAAGATAGCAAGATCTGTGTCAAAATGTAGTTCCATCTTTTGTTTTGAAACTTGGAGGAGGTTAACTTGCCTGGAAATTGTCAAAAGCTCGAGCAGGGATATTATCATCAAATTCTCTCATCATATCCCATGGTCCATCGCCAACTCCAACTAAAATAATTGACAGTGGATATTCACTGCAAATGAACAAAATTATCCAAAAATGGCTTAAGAAATCTAAATTAGCTCATGAATACACCGTAAATATAATGTAAAGATTACCTTGCTTTCACAATTGCCTCAACAGTTCTCCTCTCCTGGGGACTTAACTGGCCATGCTCAGTGTCAACACTTCTCGTCACCTGAATATCAAATGAAATTTACAGATCATATGAGCATGTTTAGCTTAAAAAGTTCACTTAAAAGTAAATAAGCAAGTTTTCAATCTATTTCAATGATTAAAGTTGGAAAGCGACAAGTTAATTTTGATGGTAAGGTAAGAGTTAAATTCAAGAACAATAACTTTTACTTATAACGAAAAATTTAAGTTATCCAAACAAGTAAGGAGACGACACTTCACATAAAAAGTAAAATTACTTTTTTTTCTTTCTCAAGCTTAGACAAAGATTTAGCCAAGACATACAAATGCAAACTGAAATCTCTGTCGATGACAAAAGGACATCAGCTGAAGAAAAGGTCGACATACACTCATAATTTCATCCAAGTCAGACACAACTAACAAACTAATGCCAACTTGTCCATCGACAGTTATAAAAATGAAAAAAAAGTAAGGATATGTTAAAAAAGAAGACTACAGTCAGCTAATAATTCCTTTTTTCATTACTTTGATGGTATTACCTACAGGATGTGTTAAGTAATGAGCGGGTCTGTCTAAGGATTTGTAAGGTGAAATTTGCAAATGTACAAGACACACATTCTTTCATAACATTGCTTTTTACACTTAGGCAGCATTAATTTGTCTTTTTGTGACCCTTAAATACTTCTTCAAATAGCAATGAACTAATCAGTACCTGTCCATCAGCTATGATCAGTAGAACATGGTACTGGCCGGAGCTTTGTTCAACAATAGTGATAGCCATTTCAATGACAGGAGCAAATGATGTTGGACCTGTAGAGACAGACATAAGGGGACAACGTATTGTGGCGGGCAATAAGGACCAATGAGAAAATTGAAAAATGCATGATTCAAAAGGTGAACCTGCAAGACGTAATTGAGGGACTAATTCTCTGTATCGTCTCAATACTTCTTCAAAACCCTCACAAAACCTCTCGTCTGGATAAAAACTGAAGACTTCTTGGTCATGTGTTGAAGCTGTCAATATTAGAATCATATTATCACATAAGATCTCCAAGATCTTGACACATAAAGCTCGAAATAATCTAAATTTTTGAGAAAATACCATCTCCAAATCCAAAACAAGGAATTAAGTTATCTTCATCAAATTTGGATAGTGTTCTCCCAATAATTGATATTGCTTGTTCGTAGGGATTTTGCCCATCCCCAATGTGATGCAAACTTCTCCTGTGAAATGACCTTGCACCTAAAACCAAAGAGTACTCATGTGATCTGCAATTTAACTCCTTTTTAACACATTTTTGGGCATACAAAAGGGAGCAAACCTGTCCACTCGTTGCTCTTGGTGAAATCAATACCAACAATCAAATTTGAAGATTCCAGTCCAGCACGTGCAAGGGCATCGGTTACCTATGGCAACAAAGAAGTTATATATTTGTATTGTTAGTTTAGATGGCCTGCATCATTACACTGGCAATAAGGTGTGTATTCAACAGGACTGAAACAATTAGTATATACTAGGCTAAATATGTCGGATAGCAGTTGCCTATATATTTTAAAATGCACTTTACAATGGCAGACATAAATAGTTCTGTCAACTTCTTTCCATATGTAAAACCGTGAACTCAGTGTATTGTGGATATCCTCTAATAGACGCAAAAATGGCAGATTGCATGTTGCAGGTACAGAAACACATTTTAGGTGATACAATCATTCTCTCCTTAACGGCTCTATGACTTCGACTATTTCAAGAAGATGAAACCAATATTGGAAGCTAATTCATGTTTCATTTCGAAAAAGACATTGCACAACTGCAAACAAAATTGAGATGTCCACTGAACGAGTCTTCCAGCAGAAAATTACTTGAATGAAGTCAAATAGTCAACAAGTCTAATGCAAGTTTTTACACACAAAAATGGAATTATTCTGAGTGACTTCTTTTATCAAAATACAAAATCATTTTGACAAAAAAACTGTGTAGTATTGACTGTAAGTGTAGAGTTAGCTTCTATGAAGGATCTTAAGAAATCAGAAAAATGGCCAAAGTATAAGCTGCAACTACGTATCACCTTAAAGCTAGAAAATGGAGTTACTAAATTTGCAGCAAGATTTTGTTTTTGCACGTGAAACCTAAATGTATAAATAATAGATAATTTCACTATATTAGAGAAAGCTTTGTATCCTCAATTCTAAATATTATGTCAACTCTGAATAAGATGCTCATTACCAGCAGAATGTATGACGTTAGAATTCCTTTACAATAAAGCCATAGGGTAAGGTTCTGCTGTTCAGCAGTGTCGCACCATTTTTACCTTGTATCATTTTATACAAGGACTTCAGAGCAAAGCTTTACCTGATCTAAGCTGCTGTAGTTGTCATCTATTCTTGAAAACTTTCTCTCCAGCTTTCTCATATTAGACTGAGTGGGAGGACCTCCATAGGATTGATATGTAGAATGAGGCACATAATTGTGACTCGGCTGATCATATGTATAGCCGTCATGGTTCCACGAATTTGAACTGGACCCATAAGACGAATAACGGCCTCGAATTGACTTTTTGGAAATCTTGTTACCCATGACTTATTGAACCTAAAAGAATTCTTCATTACTGAACATGAATTTTTTCTTAATATAAAGACATAATCATGCAAGTCAAAAGAAAGAACGAAAAAAGAAAAAAAGAATAATAACATAGTTAAACACAACAATAAACCTTTTAAACAACAGAAATTCCAGTAGGTCAGAAATAGTATAATTTCCCATCACTAATACAAAACATCCTCAATAGTAAGTACCAAGTCGAATTTCGTAGTTTGATTCTATAGTTATCTTAGATATTTTGGTAGCCCTAAATGTGAGAATCCGAAAGTTTTTCCCATTTTCCTCCCACATGTAAGATGTAAAATAATATGTTGGACAATAAACTCTTAACTTTAAGTCGGTAAAAAGAATACATAAGCAGGATTATCTTAAAAGGTAAAGTCTTGAAGGAACGACAATAGGAGAATATGCTCTAGGAAAGGAGATCTAAGTTGGAATCCCCCAAATAAGGAAATAAGTCATTCAACAATAAGATATCTAAAACAACTGATAAATGCTCTCTGTAATAATATTCAACATGACAACACTTTTACCTTTCCATCCAATAAATCCAATCAATATAAGAAAAGCATCAAGGAGTGCAAACTGATGACTAAAGCATACAAGAACTCGAAGTTCCAAAAAGACGAGGATTTCTTAATTTCATTGTCACTGCTACTTCCAAAGTATGTTAACATATAGCAAATTTGAGTTCGTATAGAAAATACTTTGAACAGCCCTTTTTAGAACCAAAGAAACAGCCACAAATCATCAAATTACATATTTCGTATCGGATCTTTACCCACCCCCCCCTCCCCCCCCCACAAACTCCTTTATGTTCTCTCTATTTAACCCCATTGGTTCTTGAAAAACTAGTAATAGAGCATGATCAAGCATAGGTATGAAATAAAATATAAATTCCCTAATTAAACTGCACGTAATCATCGAATAAGCCAGAAAGGTCTGCCCAACCAACCCCCAACCCCTTTAGCCACCCACCTAGCAAATGCACAAATAGTGAAAGAAGCGAAAATTATAATAACTTGCATATTGTTTCTCTTAGACATCAAAACAATTTAAGCACGATTCAGACAAAATGCTTATAATCCAAGCATGCAAATTTATATATATAAAGAGAAAAAGGTACTGGTTAAATATTACAGATTGTCATATTTTTGTCATCCCTTCACTGCAAGTTCTACTCACCAACAATGAATCAATCCAGAAGAAGACAATAAAATCTGTCTTAAAGCAAATGTCCAATCTTTTTTTTTTTTTTTGTACTGTTGGATGCTATTACTCCGCATGAAGCCTTACTGAATTTAACTCAATTCGAGTAAAATTTAATTCCTAAATCCAAATATTCAATCATCATAAATAACTTTAATTCGGCTATTGACTTGCACTAATCATAACTGTTATTTTTTTTTTTTTTGATAGGACTAATCATAACTATTATGAACCAACCTGATATCAAGAACGTTTTGATATCACTTGTTGAGAAACCGGCCAAATAATTAAAGACGAAAAATATGGATAATATGAAATTTAATGGTCACACAACAATCAAGTAAATCGTGGAAGAGGAGAATTTATTATNACTTGTTGAGAAACCGGCCAAATAAATAAAGACGAAAAATATGGATAATATGAAATTTAATGGTCACACAACAATCAAGTAAATCGTGGAAGAGGAGAATTTATTATACCAAGAAATAATAATTGTCTTACAAGATTTTGATTCTCTCAATCTAATCTAAACAATTCTCTCTTGTTTTTAATGTATACAACAATGATCTAATTATTATAATCTCTCTTGAGTCTTTCCTTTTCACCTCTTTTTGATGTATCTATACCTTGTGGAGTATTTATAGAAGTCAAATCTCGAAGTTATGAATGAGGAGAGTCCAAGATGAAGAAGAAGTCCCAAAATTCGGATAAAAATGGACAAAGCGAAAAATCCGCTACCGGGGCGCCATGGCGCCCACCCGAGCGCCTCGGCGTCGGACCCGGCGCCGCAGCACTGCACCGGGCTTGCTGAAATTATTATTATTTTCGTTTCCGTTCCAAAGTGTTTTACTTCGTCTCCAAGTCGTTTTCCAAGCCAAACTTCCAATCCATGATGAAATTTTATCTCCACAAATTAGGACTTTACAAACCCCCGAGTACCTTAGACTTCCTTCGTGCAACAAACTTCTAAATCACGTAGAAATTTTTATAACAAAACCTAACAATAACATTCTAACACTAACAATTATAATTTATTACTAGATGCATAATTCAATTTTGCCTTTATGAAATTCTACCCATTTTAAAAAGAATCAAGAAAATAAGAACCCAGAAAAAATTCTAAACATCATAAAATCAGAAAGACTAAATCACGCAGAATTCAACAAACATTCAAACACACCTTTACGATTACATAAACAACATTAACAATTTTTAGCCCAAAAAAGGGAAGAAAAAGCAAGATTTTTCCTCAAATTATCGTACCTCTTAAACACCGGTCATGTGCAGTATTCGTTGACAGAGATGGAATGAGATTCCGTGAGTATGTGTTACTGTGTGAGAGAGAGATCGAAGGGTATATGTGGATATAGTTGAAAGTTGGTGGACTGAAAAAAGGTGTCTACTTTCAATTGAGGCGACTAATGTGAATATTACTACGTTGTTTCTTCGAAGTTTCCAAATTTTTTGGTGTTTTACTTTTTATGATTTTATTTCGAGACCAATATATAGAAATTTATATTAAAGAATGACCAAGTTCGAATGATAGTTACTTTCAAGACTTAAATTGAGCTAATCAACTTGTCTTTGTGATTGCAAGTTGAAGTGCACGACGCGACATATAAAGAGAATATGAGTGTCAATCTCGAATAAAAATAGAATATTTGTAAAAAACGAGTCCAACAATATTTTTTAGATCATGTTTGATTTATCTAAAAAATAATTTTTTTTAATAGATTTTGATTAAAACTAATTAAATGTGTGATTGAAAAATTGATAAAAATTATACATTTCATGAAATATGTAATTGAAAATGAATTTAAGAAAAAAAAATGAGTCTTAGAAAATATAGGTCAAACAAAGAATTAATTTTAAGTTCATTTTTTTGAAAAGTAACGAGAGAATTAAAAAAAGTTCCGTGCAAACCACAAGTAAAGCTCATCGATAGTAAGTCCTGAAGTGTGTAAAGGTTAGGCGGTCAAAATTTAAATCCTTAAGTCGCGTGTGTGCACTTTTCTATGGTGAAATTAATGAAATTCTTCTGATTTCACTTTAAATGACACATTACTTTTATTGTTTGCACGACAAAATAAAAAGAACTTTAGAATATAATCTAATACGTAACCTTCTTATCGATTAATACCTTTAATAAAAATGGATTTTATACGTTGTTTCTCCAACGTTTCTCTCTCTTGGAACTCATTCTCAAGTATTGATAGCTTTGTGTTTCCATGAAGTGCATGTATATTTACTATTTATGTATTGGCGTTGTAAGTGCTTTTATGATTTTGTTTCAATATATCTAGCCAATATGTGGATATGTAAAATAAAGAACAATTTAATTTTTCAATCGATAATAAAGTTACTTTAAAATGAGCCAATCTTTCATCCATGCTTGTGATGACAAAGTGTGAATTATTTATGAAAAAAACATTTGTAGAAAAATGTGTGTATCAACGTGAATAACATGATATGGAGGCATGGCCCTTGTTGAGATGGTCGTACAATGTTCTCAATTTTCTGATTTTTCAAAATCATTTTATGAAAAAAAAAAAAAAAGCAATCGAAATAAAATGACCCTTGTAAGTCACAAGTTGACATCTGAATAGAAAATGTAGGGCATATGCCATACAATCTAAATTTAACCCATCAAGTTATGTGGGTACACTTATTTGTGACCGAGCCCCGTTTGGTGCACATTTTGAAGGTAAGAATACATTTTTACTATTGATGTGATGGGGGAATATGTGGTTGAAAAAGAAGGAAAAGTTATTGACGTGATGAAAAATATTATTTTATTGAAAAATGTGTTGTTGAAAATGAGTAGAAGAATGAGAATGAAAAAAATAATATGGACCAAACAGGGCCCGAGTTAATGTATTTGTGATTACTTAATGATTTGTTATAGTTTTAAGAGTTAAGCCAAATGTACAGAAAATTGGTTTCCAAAACCCCCACCTCTGTAAGCCAAGCAGAACTCTAGTTTTAAGGCTCGCACGACTAAATAAAGATTATAAAATGTAATGTAACAATAACGTCTAATCAATTAAAAACTTACAATAGAAATAAGATCAGTTGTCACAATAATTAAAGTGAATACACAATAATTTTTCAAACAAATTTAATCAAATTCTACTTCTAATTCGATTTAATTAACATTTGATCTCGTGTAAGGAAAAATTACTTTAAACAAAACTAAAAATCTCGATTGACAAATAGTAATACATCCAAAAATAATCCAAACAGCATGTTTGGCTAAGATTAAAAGTTACTTTTTACTAGTGAAAAGTGATATTTATTAAAATAATAATAATAATAATACAAAAGTACAATAATTGGACTACACACTTTTGCAATAATGTTTTATAGTGATTGGACCTTCCAACTACAAAGGGAGGCACATGTCAGTTTTACATTTTTTTTCAGGTGGGATTAAATCAGAAGTTAGTCATTTTCACTCATTTTCAAACAAATTGATTAAGCACTTCCTCTAAACGTTGTGACAATCTCAAATCCTAGCACGTCGTATATGAATGTATTTAAGAATAAACTTTTTTCTTAGGACTTCATGCCTTTTGCAGACATTGTCTAGCGGAAAAGTCAAGCGTACAAGGTGTTTTTTTTTTGTCATAATCTTTAAAGGTGTTGCGTTGATAGCACCTAATTGACGGTTTTCTTTTTCTTTTTTTTAACCAATTGCGAATGAAAACTTGATAAGTGTTCATCTGGCAAAATTTCCTTGTACATGCAACGGTCATCTCTCTCGGATTTTCAGTGTGCTATAAAAATGTCAATCCAAATTATCTAAAAATTTAAAATATCAGAAAAAGATAAATTTATATATTTAAACTCATCTTCTATTTTAAAATCCAAATAATTGTAATAGTAGAAATGTAGATTGTTGGAAATAAATTTCAACTGCTACCTACTATTCAATAAAATCATTTATTTGATATATTTTGCAAAATACCAAGGTTATGATATTTTGAGTAAAATTTACCATTTGGGGTTTCAATTTGTGCCTTTTAATTTGATAAAGAAAAAGTTTTCCTATAAAAAAAAAGTACTTATGCGCCTTGTACGATTGCACCACATTCACAAACTCAGTTATTTTTTGGGAAAAATTCATATTTAAGGTGTATTCTTTACCTCAATTCAAAAATAAGGTAAATAGTTTAAAAATTCAAAAATCAGGTATTTATTTAATTAATTAAAAATATTTATTAAATAAAGATAATAAAGTCACATTTTGTGATTAATGGTCACATATTCATAATTTTAAGTTACAGA
>CAIGRT010034122.1:0-12236 GCA_903798405.1 Fraxinus platypoda
GTTAGCGACAAATCACGCGAAACATCAATGTAACGTTTAACTCTCACACAACACAAACATCCCGAAACAAAATTATAAAATGATGAAGGGACTAAAGTGCAAAAATGTCTTTTTAACAATCTTTCTAGAATCTAGACGAATGTCCTCCATAAGGAAAATTCTATGTATACATTATGGATACCATTATCCATAATGTACACATGGATACCTACATTATGGATAACATAATGTACACATGGCAGCCCCAATTGGAGGGTTATGGATACCATTATGTTATCATAAGGTACACGCAGCACTACTCCCTCCATAAATGCCTCATCGGATTAGCACCTATCAGCACTTTTACTTCTTGATCTTTTTATGATTGAAACCGATTCCTCTTTCATTTCGTCAAAAGATTTTCACATACTACACTGTTGTACTATACATGGCAGACAAGAAATCCAATAAACCCAGTGTGTTGTGCTGCATAGGTGACATCCATGGTTACATAACTAAGCTGCAGAATCTTTGGTCCAATCTTGAAAATCTAATTGGCCCAGCTGATTTTCAGACAGCCCGAATCATTTTCTTGGGCGATTATTGCGACAGGGGACCTGACGCTAAGAAAGTGATTGATTTCTTGATTTCTTTGCCCTCAAAGTACCCTAAACAATCGCACGTTTTCCTATGTGGCAACCATGATTTTGCGTTTGCTGCATTCTTGGGGCTGCTCCCGAGCCCGCCGGACGGGACCCCATTCTCTGAGACTTGGAAGGAGTACGAGATGAATGAGACGAGAGAACTGTGGTACAAAGGTGAGGGTTATGAGAATATGCACTTGCAAGGGAGGAGGTGGGCTGGCAGAATGACTGGATTTAATCGTGCTAAGAATACCGAATACAATGGCTCCATTTACGATGCCCGACCCACTTTCGAGTCCTACGGGGTCCCTCATGGGTCTGCTGGTATAAATTTTGCTTTTGCGAAATGGAGTTTGTTGAATATGTTATTGAGTATTGAAAATGTTTTCTTTGTTTCTAATATATATGAATCTTGGAAATTGTGACTTTGTTGGATTAGATTTGTGGAATGCAGGATTAGATTGTATGTATTGTCTCTGTTATTGCATTGAGTGATTTTGTTGGATTAGATTATCTACCTTGTCAAATGGGATTTTTCTTTGATTTTGTGGTTTCTTTAACTATTTGTGGTTTTCTGATTGGTTTGAGCTCTGAAAATGGAGTAGTCAGTACTGTATATAATGTCATTTGTTAATGCTAGTCGTTTCTCCTGTTTTAGCAAGCACGAATGATTCCTTCTGCTTTGTGTAGTGACGGTTTATGTGTTTTGCTTCATTTGATTTTAGTTTTATGCTTCACTAATGTGTTTCTAGTCTTTCCCAGATATGCACAGTGGTCATATTTTTGCAAATGTGTTCTTTTGCATTCGATTATACACAGGCTTTAACTGTTGTTCGTCATTTAATGATGAATGGGGTGTCTTATATTGATGGGAATATACTCTATGACATTGAATCATAACTCAAGAACAAGACGGGGAGGGAGTGAGACTGAGAGTGAGATCATACTGCCATACTTGCACCGATTTTCAGAATTTGACCAATAGGGAGAATCGACATAATAATATATAGGCGAGTGCATTCATATACACGCTCATGTATGTTTATCACTGTGTGTGTACACATGCTTGGTTGCTACACACCCAAACACGAGGAAATGAACGTAAAGAAAGAAACAACAGGTCATGTCTAATGCCATTTGTTGATTGAGAGAAAAATACAAAAAAGGTGGACACGAGTTATGCCCTTTTACATTGAATCAACGATGAGAGACATGAGGTTATGTGCTAAACAGACGAATGTCACAGTTCTGTGCCAAGTCTATAGGATAGAGGTTGCACTTCTTGATATGAAGAACCTAGCTAATTAATCTGCAGGGGTGGGTGTAGAAGGTTAACATGATTGTGGGGCTAGCACTTTGGAATACTGTGATATCAGTCTAATATATGCTCTCGAGTTGTAAGTTAACAAGCTGAGCAAATTTTATTTCATTGAGAGCCTGAACACATTGAAGTTAGATCAAGAATTCCCAAAGAATCTATCTGTGGTGCAAATTCACGCTCTCGAAAAATTTCCTAGGGTGATATCTTAACTTGTGCTTGCTGAGATTCTATGCTTCCCTGTTAATTAGTTCCTATGTCAATTCTGCAACTTGGTAACTTTGGTAATTTTGTAATCATGTTTGATAATAGTAGTTGACAGTTCAGGTACCTAATTAGGTTTGGACTTCTTGATCATTTGATGCCAAATTTATTTAATCTTTATTCAGTTTGAATATGTTAATGTTTCAAAGCCCTTCTCACCTTAAAAAGAACAGAAACTTCGTTTCTAATTCTGGAGATGCAACAGTTAAGATAGGTTATCTTGTTTGCAGATTTGGTTAAGGCAGTTCCTGACGAACACAAGAAATTTCTTGCTGATTTGGTTTGGGTACATGAAGAAGTGAGCTTCTAGTCGCTCTTTTTTCCTTTTTGTATCTTTCTTTGCACGGAGCAATCGGTATAGTTTTCCAATGGATGTGTGCCGTGTGGGATGAACTTGAGGCACACCAATGGTTTGCTTTGCTTATATTCTATTGAACCACCTCACCTCATCTAACAATTTAAAATGGAAGAGGGGGACACATTTCTCAACACGCGTCCTCACGTGCATGGCTGAATTCATTTTGAATTCTGCTGGGTGTACAGAAACACACCAGACCACACACAAGCTGGTGGGGCCCGCCATTTTTTGCAATATTTAAATACACTGTGGGGCCCACTGTTTTAGTCTATTCTGGCCAATTTCTGTTGCTTCTTCTTCTGTACAAATGGGAAAAGCCATTCATTTTTTATCAAAAGCATAACATGTGCACAATTTTCATAATAGGGTCATTGCATGGCCTATCTTAACTGTCTAAAAGATTAACTGTTACGAAGGGACACAATTATTTATTTAAATTTAATATTTCACGTAGCGTAAGTATACATAGTGAAAGCTAACAAAAAACTTGCATTTCTTGAATCTGGAGGACGATGTTTGCATAGAGACTAAGGATGGAGTCCAAAATTATAAACTGATTGCTGTACATGCTGGTTTGGAGAAAAGTAAAGGGGTCGAAGAGCAGCTAAAATATTTGAAAGCCAAAGACACAAGAATCCCTAAAGTCGAAGCTCTCAGCGGGAGAAAGAACGTATGGGACATTCCTGAGGTGATTGCTCAGTCAAACTTTTTACTTAATCTTACATAAGAAAACAGTTCATAACGTTCTCTTTTCTGCATGACTTTTGATAGGAATTGTCTAAAACTCCAACTGCTGTGATAAGTGGTCATCATGGGAAGCTTCATATTGATGAACTCAGATTGATAATAGACCAAGGTGGTGGCCTGGAGTATAATCCAGTGGCTGCAGTTGTGCTTCCCTCGAAAAAGATTGTGCGCGACACTGATTGATGAAATAGTTTTGAATTTACATGCATATTTTCTTCGACAGTGTAATATATTTCGAGTGTGAACATGCATAACAGTGCATTCATAAGCAACCAGAGATTTCAAGTTTTAATCAAGGAAGTATACCAATTACCATTTGCTATAGCTTTTCATTGACAGCTTTGATTTGCGTACAATTGAAGGTGAATATAGTCCTTGTTTGATTCCCATTTTTTTCAAAATACATTTTTCTCTTTTTTTTTTTCAATCACACATTCTTCAATAAAATAATATTACACACAAATCAAAAACTTTTCCTTATTTTTTAACCACACATTCTCTATCAATTTACTATTCTAAAATGCATTCTACATAGAAAATGGGGCTTAAATAGGCTCAGTCTCCGTTTGGTTTGGATAAAAATGAGATTTTTAGTAAATTTTGATATAAATTAGTAATATACGTGGTTGAAAAGTTGATAAAAGTTTTGAGTACATTAAAATTTTAGTCGAAAATGAGTTAAGGTATTCATCTTTTAAATTTTTTTTTTTCAAACTCATTTTCAATTACACATTATTCAGCAAAATAATTTTACACATGATTCATAATTTTTTTCTACTTTTTAAGCTAACATTATTGAAAAAACACTTTTCACAAAAGCCGCTTTTCAAAAAACTTCTACTTATAAACAATTTCGACGGTTTGAGATTCAACATGGCCCTTGGTAGAAAGGAGATGTGACATAATCCTCGAATATAACTACTTGGGTCCCCGTTCATTTTTCTTTTCCATTTAGGTCTTCATATGATCTCTTTTGGTTCATTTGAGGACAAATGCACAGAAATAGTTCAATTTTCATCAAGTAATTACTTGAAAGACTCATGGCCCATTCTTTTAAAAGAATAAATGTCTATCCATAATCTTAGGTCCTCTTGAAGAATGTAGCTTTTAAGTGATTATTTGACGAAAAATTGAATGATTTCAGTCTATTTATCCATAGGAGCACTAAAACAGACAGTTTAAATTTGACAGAAAAAATGCATGGGGACCTAACTGCGATAAATTGTAATGTTTTGGGGCTGTCATCTCATTTCTTTATTTTGGGCGTGTTCGATCGTGCTTAAAATCCAATTAAAATTGAAAATATAGTCGTTATTGAATCTCACTTGTCTAATAAATATCAACAATAAAGACTAATTTTAATATCTACCGAACACGTCGAATTCAAGAATCCTACTATGCACAACAGAAGACAGAAATTTAAGCAGACCCCACCCACCCAATAAATCCCATGCATCCTGGTCATCACACGTACCCTTCTTGTGCGCATATTCAATACTCATGATTATCACTCATATTATTATCAAAAATCTTCACACTATTCTAGGCACTTGAACTCGGAGTTGCCGGATCTGATTTTCCAAAAATACGGTAGTTGGGTTTTTAATTTTTTAAAAAGAGAAGAAAATCTTGAAAGAAATGGTTTATACCCTATCAGGGGTGCGGTTGCCGATTGTGCCATCGGTGAACAAGTTGGGTACGGGATCAAGCTCTCGTGCTGATTGGAGGAATCTCCATCTCTCCTTTTTTATGAAGAATCAGTCTCATTCATGTACTACAACTGCTTTCTCTTTTTTCCTCCATGTATTCATCTATCTGTATTAGTTCCTATCTTTTGACTTTGTTCTTCGTTTTATTCAATTGGGTCACGCGGAGTTTGTTTTCTGTGTTGTGAATGAATGATTTGTTTGAAACTGTATTGATTTTAGTGATTATAAGTTAGAGGGAGTTCATTTTAAATTGTACTTTCTTGCGAGGAAGCCTGGAGATGGTATGGAATAAGGCTTAGTTGAGTGGATTAGAGAAGATATTAGTGCGTCCAATTTACTTGTGGAGTTTATTTCAGTTGGACGCTGCGATGTGCTTCTCTGGTTTATTTTTAGTTTCTAATGCTGAAATAATATTTTTAATCGTTGGTGTACTTTCTTGATTTTTCGGAACTGCGATGTTATTTGAGTAGAAGACAAATTTGATGAATGGAGAATAGAATTAAGATTAAGATTAGCTCACAGCGGGGAAAGTTTTTGACATACCAGGAAAAAATGTGAATGAGATAGATATACCTATGATTTTAGGACTTGGTAGCAGCTTGTGAGTTCCTCGTTGTTGTCTGCTTTTTTATTTTTAAATTTCTATTGCCTTTGTTTCATTGCCTTGCTTTCTTTTTACATGAAGAAATAGTTCTCTGCCCTTTCAGACTATAATCTATTTTGTGAAAATAAATTTTTGTAATGGGTATGGGATATTTTTAAAAGATATAGCTTATGTGGTTCTTGTTTGTAGGGAAGATGTTTGCTGGAAAGTCTTCTTATGATTCTGTATCTCAATCTTCTTCAGCAACTGCATCAGAGAAGGTCGTTATTCCTTGCACCCAGAGTGATGGGTCCTCATCAGAGGAATTGAACGCTTCTGAGATAGTTTCAGAAGATCACCAGGCATGTGCATGAAACCCACTCCCTTCTGCATCCACCACCACCACCCCTCCCCCTGAAAAAAATAATAATAATAAAAATTACGTAGTGGGAAATAAAAATATCTATCTTATAATAAAGGTCAAAGTGTATGACATGAAGTAGCTCGATCGGTTGGAAGCTTGTTATTTATAAGAACATCCATACAGTTCTTATTGCTACCCCTCAAGGAAAGGAGGTTGATATGTTTCTAACCTTGCCACTAAAATTAAGTTAATACTTACCTCAAAATTACTTGAATTTTTATACTTTTCAAGTGCATCTTTCAATTAGAAAATTATATACATTTTCCCCATCAACCTCCTTTAAAACCTGAAACTCCCTATTTGGAATATAAATGATCAATTGAATTGTTCTCATTACGTTGTATTATAATATTATTAGGCTACATCATATGCATAATATAGGACTCGTGTATAAGACTTGGAGTTGAGCCAAAGATATGATCAATGAAAGGTAGGGATCTTTCAAAAATTTATTGTCCTCAAAGATGAAACTGAGGAGACTAATTGCATGTTTGGGAATGCTTATAAGGAGCTTTTAGGCACTCCTAAACATGCTATAAGGTTATGGATGAAATAATTTGAAAATCTGATAGAAACTTTATTATTGCAACAAGTATTAGATAATANATTTGAAAATCTGATAGAAACTTTATTATTGCAACAAGTATTAGATAATACCCTTACTGGGCTGGTCTGTTCTAATTGACTAATTGGAGACACTGCCAGAAGAAAAACTTGCTGCAACAATTTAACAACATGGAAGTTTTGATAGTCAATGGTTTAGGGAACTTTGTGGGTCCTCTTACCCTGCTCTAGATGGTAGCTTCATAACAGTAGTGGGATAATTTAATTTTGCTACTATTTTTTGCTGTTTAAAAAGTTGATGACCAATTTTCCTATTAGGACAGCCAGATGAAGCAGAGAGTCAAAAATATTGTAGTTTTCAGGAAATATGGTACATTATTTGACCAGTTCCTGTGGAGATTTTTGTTGGGATTTAAATGGAGTTACATGACAACAGTAACTTGAAATTAGAGAACTTTTTGTCTTTTTGAATCATTCTAGAAGTTCTGGAAGAACTATAACTACATGGAAAGTTGATCTGTTGATTGTGATGCTACCTAAATTTATAATTTCTGGAAAAAAGGAGGCTGATCATTAAAACTCAAATTAAATATAGCTAGAGCTGTTGTGTAAATTCTCACAGTTGTAATAAAGCCTTAAAAGGCATTTTCCTATACATCAGAAAGGTTTCTTGGTGGTAGCGGGATCTATTCATAGACTTTTCTGAACTATGCACGTTGAACCCTTGACATTTGGGGTATTTTGTGAACTTCATATTTGGGAGATGGGCTGAAATCTCTTTTGACATGGCTTGAAGTTTTTTATGTCCAGGTCACTATAAAAGTTTTAGTAGTTTTAAGATTATGTTTACTGGAGTGGAATTTAAGATTTTGTTGGAACACTATTTTTTTGGAGTCTCAACTCTTGTGGACCCACCCGATAATGGATCAACTTTAGACATTTCAGTTGACAAGCTTAATGTCTACCTCAACTTGACATCTTTTCTTCCTTTGCCTCTCTTCGATTTCCAGTACCGAAATATTCTCTTTTCTGGAAATGAACTTAGATTCGATTACTTATCTGGTGCCTATGTGTTCAGTTTAAATATATAACTAAACCTCCGTTTGGTAACCATTAAAATTTTCATTCTCATTCTTCTACTCATTTTTAACCACACATTCTTCAATAAAATAATATTTTCCATCACATCAATAACTTTTCCTTCTTTTTCAACCACACATTCTCCATGGACCCCACTTGATGTGAAAGAATGGTAACCATTAAAATTTTCATTCTCATTCTTCTACTCATTTTTAACCACACATTCTTCAATAAAATAATATTTTCCATCACATCGATAACTTTTCCTTCTTTTTCAACCACACATTCTCCATGGACCCCACTTGATGTGACATAAAAAATGCATTATTTGAAAAAGAATGGCTCCCAAACGGAGCCTAAATATCAGAATTGATGTGTATGATAAGAATTCTTTTCAACTTTGCTACAATTCAGAATGAGAAATCCTGGAGCAAATACCAGATGCCTATCTGTTATCGGAATCGACATCTTCAATCTGCTTAAATGAAAATGACTGTGAATGCTACCTTTTATAACAACTATATCTTCCTTCCACTGATCTTATTCTCTATGCACAAATCTTTTCCATAGATATCAGATGATTTAGAAAGTTTAAAAATGGAACATGAAAGCAAACTTGAAGATCGAGAAAATTTTGTTGAGCAGAGTACCAGTTTTAGTGAAACCATCAGAGAGGAAGATTCTGCATCTTCACCACTATTAGATCGCCATGTTGTAGAAAAGGCTGAAGGAACTTCAGACACATCGTATGTGTCTATAAGTACCGAATCAGAAAGGGTCAGAAAGAGGGTTATCACTCCACCTGGAATTGGTCAAAGGATATATGAGATAGATTCACTTTTGACCAATCATCGTGATCATCTTGATTACCGGTAAGCTTCTTTTCAAATGTTTTAATTTGAACTGATGTGTAGGATGGAGTTAAAATTTTTTGAGGTGCACAATATAGTTTAAGCTCTTGAAGCTTGGACATACGTGTAATGGTATTTGTGTGAGATAATCTCACAGTTTGAAACCTAAAAGTTCGCTATAATATTTTCTTGTTTTAGAAACAGTCATCAATTAGCATGTGCTGCTAGAAGCTTTTAGCAGTGCCACTCCTGTTAGTTGCATCCAGAAGTACATCAATCTGTTTTGTCACCACATATGTTGTTCATTTACAGGTATGGACACTATAAGAAAATGCGTGAAGCAATTGACAAGTACGAGGGTGGGTTAGAAATGTTTTCTCGTGGTTATGAGAAATTTGGTTTTACTCGCAGGTAATATTACTTAACTCTATGAGCACTATTGTTTTCTTCCTTTTTTCATCAGATTACTTACATGGAGGTCATCCTAGTTGACAACTGAATGCAGTTGGTTGAACAAAAATTCTGTTGTGCAATTTCGGCACTTGCACTTGCACTTTAATAATACATTTTGTAAAGCTGGTTTCTCCTTAAGTTGATGATTTGAATTATCTTCCAGAATTTGATATCCAATATTTTGTTTTTCCAGTTGAATACATATTTCTTGATAAGCTTGATATTATGACGAGGTGTTCCTCCCTACTTAAATTAAACATGTCATACTTAAACGGATTGCAGCCACCAAGGAGTTGAAATTTATGTTCCAAATCGAGTAGCCAGGGTTTTGAGTTATGTTGACGAGAATGATTTCCTAATAAATCATTTTTTGTAAGAGGAAATATCATTAATTCTCTTTAGATCCAATGGCTTGATAAACTTCTGATTGTGTTTTTAAAGTTTTCTTATGGGAAAGACTCAAATGTTGGTATTACACCATCTTGAATTATGTGAAGTGCATGTGATTTTGTTCATCTAAATTTGAAATTCATAGATGTTTATTGCTTCAAGGACTGGACAGATCTTTGTACTGTTATATCTTCTTAAAAGAAAGCTGGCTTTTGCACAGTTTTCCCTCCAGTTGTGGTTAATAGACATTTCTATACTAATGCTATCTATATTTGTATTGGCAGTTCGACAGGTATAACTTACAGGGAATGGGCACCTGGTGCCAAGGTTAGTACCATTTATTTCTTTAATTTTGAGCAATATTCTTCTTCCTCGCTACAATACTTCTCTTCTCAAATAGTTTTCTTTAACGACTATTCTTGGAATTCTGCAATAAATTTTTTATCCATCCAGATCATGTCCTTTAGTGTCTTGTGAAAAGGAAGAAAGAGCAAACATTTACTTTGTATCTGGCTAAAAGTTCTCTTTATGTAAAGCGTTTCTTGTTCTCTTGGAATCTCGTTTAGTGCACATTGGTGTTTTTTTCCTTCTTGGTCTAGTATGTCTGCCTGTTGGCTTAATTTGGTTGTTTGCTTCTAGTTTGATGTACTAGAAACATTTTAGAGGGGTTTCAATGAGTTTGGGGAAATCTTACTACCCCTGTTTGACAGCCTTTTTTTTGTGTAGAATGAGTTTTTGAATAGTAATTTTTTTGGAGAATGTGTGGTTAAAATGTAAGGAAATTTTTTTGAGCTTACATGTAGAATATTTTATTTTGAGAATGTGTGGTTGAAAATGAGTGTGAGAAAAAAAAAAGAGTTTTGAAAGAATGGTTGTCAATTAGGGGCTAGATTGCTTATCTAAAAAATTCAGTTTGGATTTATATGCATTGTATTTTACGTTACTAGTTCGGATATGGTTCACATTTTGTCTTGAATAAAACCACGGTTTGTTTCCTCTTCCCTCTCTTTTTGTTTAGAGGATCAAATATGTTGTTATTTTCTTGTGAATTGGTGTAGTTGAACTGTTACAACGATATTTACAATTCTTATAGGAAAAATAGCATCAGACATCCCCAAACTTTAACATTTGTTGCACCTTGGTCTCCAATCTTCAACATGTAGTATTTACATCCCCAATCTTTCATTTCAATAGGACTTAGGTCCCCATTGGTCAATTTTATCATTGTCTCTAATTAACAATATAATTTTTTTTACTTTTTTTCAAAATTGGTATAACCTTTCTCTTAAAAATAAAAAATGAATAGAAAACAAGAAAAAATAAATTCTTCTTCTCCAAGCCACCCCGACCCAAGCCACCTCCTGTCCAAACAACTACTATTGCAAATCATCGCCAATCACTTTGACATGGCTTGGGGAAAGGAGAATAATTATTTTTTCATTCTTGTTTCTATTTAATTTTTTGTTTATTTGAAGATAATGATAAAACTGTCATTTCAATAAAGTTTTAGCTTAAGTGCTACTAAAATGAAAAATTGTGGATGTAAATGTTCTTTTTCAAATAATGGGGACCAAGGTGCATTGCGTGTCCAAGTTTGGGGACCTTTGCTACTATTTTCCCAATTTTGTATGGTAATTAGTTTTGTAAACATATAGTATATTCTTATTTCTCTTTATGCATTTTGCAGTGGGCGACGCTTATTGGAGATTTCAACAACTGGAATCCTAATGCTGATGTCATGACTCGCGTAAGCTTTACCTTTCATTCTTGCAACATCCTAGATATGTATTATCCATTGAACTTGTCAATAAATTCTGGAGTTGATTTCCTTTTTGCAAGAATAATTTCTAATGTTATTCATAAGTAACAAGTTAAAGCTCATTTCAAATTAACTTGAGGTCAACTACACAAGTTCTGCTTTGCCTACTTTTTTTCAATTTAACGCTATATCTATTGTAACGTCCTACAAAGTAAAATCTTGGGTAACCGCGTTGTGCCATGTTACCGCTTTATTCTATCATGATCATTGGATCTTGGGGTTAACTACATAGATTCTTTTCCACTACTCTTTTCAATCTGGCGCTACATCTATTGCAACATTACAAAATCAAATCTTGGGCAACCACATTGTGCCATGTTACCATTCTATTCTATCGTGATCATTGGAATCTTGGGGCCAACCATAATTATTCTTTTTCGCTACTCTTTTCAATCTAACGCTACGTCTATAGACATGTGCAACACAATAAAATGTTTGCAACCACATCATGCCATTTTATGTCTCTATTAATGTGTCATTGGAATTGCATCGATCTTTTGAGCGGGAGCTTCTTTAAGTTTACACAAGACATATCTCAACCATCTATTCATTATTCTTTCAATTGATCCTCAATTGATTCCATCTTTACTTGTTGTGTATCCTTATAGCTTATGTTATCCATTCTGGTATGGGTCACATTTGTGTTAACATCCCCATTTTTGTTACGTCAAGCCTTGAACTCTTTGTGCTCTAACGAACATATAGGTTGTCTAATAACGGTTCTTTAGAACTTTCCTTTTAGTTTGATAGGTATTTCAAACTCCACATAACATAGTTGTGCGCTTTATTCATTTTTCCCAACCCATTCTAATGTGTTACTTCATCTTTGAGCCCTCCAATAATAACTATAATAATTGATCCTCTATACCTGAAGTAATCTCTCTTTGCGACATGGTACTCTATTTTGGCTCTACAATTTTTGGGAAGAATATTATAAATTGTATATAATAAACTTGTTTCTATTACAAAGTAAAAGACCCTATTTATAGGGTTATAAATAACTCTAAAAGGAAAGATTGCATAATAATTATACAATCAACTATTAAGAAAAAT